>CATIWO010318613.1:0-25617 GCA_949673435.1 Macaranga tanarius
GCTTCGGTTTTGTATTAGGGTTGACAATTAGTTCAGTTCAGTTCAACAAACAGAATGCTCACCCCTAGTTACAGTCAACATATTATTAAAGTTTCTTGGTAAAATCGATTGATAAAATACTATATTAGTTGCAAGAGGATAAAGTTGACTTCTATTGCTTCGACCAAATTTTAATAGCAAGATTTCTTACACAAAGGAAAAGGCCAGAGGTACTTGATAGGAACAGAATTGATTTAATATTAAGAGAAGGTTTTCTTTCTTTCTTTTTTTTTTTCTTCTATAAATTATTATTCTCAACAAATAGTACATTGTAATGCATCCATGCCACTCACCCAAATTAGAAAAAGTAAAAAGGAAATTTCCCAAGTAGAATGCCCTCATTTTTTTTTTAAAACAAGTTGTTGCTTTCATTAAATTAAGAAACATTTACATCAGATGTTAAAATAAAGTTTAGAACACCTTGTTAGCTTTCCTTGAGATATAGGAGAATTTATACCCGCTTTTTCTCGTCGGCTATGAACAATAATATCCTGCACAAGTGCTTGAATTTCCCATGAAAGGCCTTTACTCGAATAATTGGTCACTACCACCAATGGCATCAGATTCAAAAATTGCGTCTTTAATGCCTTTGGCTTTGGGCACAGCCACTGTAGCTAACAAAGCCATGGCTTCTGCAGAAAGAGCTGATAAGGACGGTCGAATGAACCAAAAAACCTCTTTAATCTGCCCTCTAGAGTCCCTAGCAATGGCTGCCATAGTTGTCATTTTGGTCACTGCTGAACCCCGCATCAGAATTAAACTTTAAAATTTCTGGAAAAGGAGCAATTAAAACATTCCGCTGATTATGATCAGCTAAAGGAGGACTTCTCCCTATTGATGTGTGAGGAATGCTCTGTTGATTTTGCCAGGAAGCACAAGCTTTAACCAAAATAGAGTGAGGATCTGCATACACGCCTTGATCACCAAAGAAACTTTGCCAAAACGTGATGCAATTGAACCAAAAATTCCTCCTTAAGCCCAAAATTCTCCATGAAAGGAGAGCAAAATCATCCCAAAAAATAGAGCCAAAACAGGAATTTTTAACCCTAGATCTAAAAGAACTATAATTCATTATAAGAAAATATCTATAGATAAGCAAAGAAAAGTAGAATGCCCTCATTTCAATCACATTAGAAAATCAATATTTTTCTGTAGCAACTGTGAGATTGCTTTGGTTAACAGGATGAGCAACTCACTGAAATGAAGAATAATTCAATACATATACCTTGTAAAAGAATGTTTTGTATCATTCACTGGGAGACAAGGCCGTAGGCAGAAAAGAGAGGGTTGATACAGGGAAGAAGTAGGAGAACAAAGCCACAAAATAAATTAATAATGAAGAGTACACCTATTGACAGAGAAGAATATACACACTTTCTTTTGCTGCCCTTCTGAAATCTGATTACAACTATAGATCATCATTGATACAATCAAAACGAAATGAAACTGAGAAGCTCTTGCTTTGCTAGTTATCTTACATACAAAAATTCTCACTATACCAGCCTCAACTTCAGCCCTGTAGGTCCTAGCCTCAATTCTACTTGCTATTGCGTCGCGTATCGAAAAGTTCTCTAATTGAATTATATAATCTTTCTATACAGAATGTTTGATCAGTTCAATTGTAGATATTGGCAAGCCGTAAAATGACGCCTTCTCTATTACAATGCAATGCAACTCAGCCAGTTCAGCATTAGCACCCATAACGCAATGCAACTCGGCCAGTTCGGCATTAGCACCCATAGCATATTGCAGTATGGAAGAAGAATTGTCTGGAATAGAACCAAGTTCTTCCAGGAACTTTTGCAGGTGTTTATGGTCAGACTGTTCCAAGGCTCATGTAATTGGTCGTCCTTAGCTTTGCAGATTCAATACATGATTGTATCAGCCAATGAGTAACTTGAATGTCATTTCTATTCATTTTGTTTGAACTGCAAATGGCATTTCCATTCTTGCGTAACAAATCACATATATTGTGCTAACCACTGTTTGCACATATCAAGCACTGGTAGTGCATTTGCATGTAATGCCTGCAACATGGTAGGCACAGTATATGAGAACTTGTGAAATATCACATGCAGAAAAGCTGTTGCAAAACCACATGAAGGCATTAAGGACCTATTGGTGTGCTTCAGAATAGGTAATGGGATGTAATTCCAGAATAGAATTCTATTTTTTTGTTTGATACATAAGGAACCCAAGTATTTTGTCATATTTTTACATCTGAATAGCTTAACTTTAATGGATATGACATCAACTTATATGAATTATTTCTAAAGGTAACATCAAATTAGTTATTTCAAAAAATAGTTTTAGAATAGGATCTTTGAATCTATACATCAATGTCCAAGGTGAACCTAAGGAGGCCTAAGTGCTTTGTTATTTCAAGCCATGGGAACTTAATGCAGATATCGATAAATTCAATTTGTTATGAAGACTGACATGAATTCCTGCAACCAAATCTATAAGAATTACCTGATGAGCTACATATTGAACATCAGCCACGCTTCCACTTCGAGAGGCTATCTGGAATGCACTTTTTAGGCGACCACAGACAACACAGGCCAGCACCTTCCTGCAGTGACAAGACAAGAAAAAGAGGCGTTCATTGTATCAAGTAGTAATAAGATAATTTAGTCCTTATACTACCATCAATTAAAAGTGATATTTTGAGGGACAATTATAATAGATTAGGAACTAAAATTAAATCAAATTTCAAAAACTTAAAGTACGATCTGTTTGGGACTAAAGTGTCGTGAAAAATTTGTGTCCTATGCACCACCGTATACAAGGGACTATAATGTATATAGGAGATAAAAAAAACCTAGTACTTTAAGCTGTGGTATATAATTCAAACAATTCTCATACATTTTATTAGGTCTGGACATGCTATCCTAAGTAACTGGAGTGCACTGGATATAACTGCTATTAATCTCAAACCTAAATATCCTAGTTCAAGCAAGTCATGCTTCACAATGGAAATCCAGTTAACATACCCATCTAGATAGATGCACAAGTTTAAGGATGAGTGTAACCAAATTAGGGTGGTCACTTTTGTAGGGAAAGCATAAATATAAGAACCAATTCAAATCAGCCCTTCAAAAAATATTCTTCAAGAGAAGTATCACTCATTCATGCTCATTTTATCTGATCAACCAACTTATTTCCCCTATTGATGTAAGGTCAATGAAATCAGATACATAAAACATTACCTGTGACTGCTGGTTAACATGTCGATGAGACGGTCAGGGCGTTCTTTATGTTTATTTGCATATACATTTATTGCAGCCCCCAAGACCTGCACAAAAATATTTAGATTTCATCAGAGAAAACAAATACTGTATCAAAAAGCATGGGTAAAATTATGGAAGTAATTTTAGAATCAGGATTCAGGAACTGTTTGCAGGCATGAGTACCTAACACAAAGAAACAACTTAAATTACATAATCATATCAGCTTCATGAGACATTTTCTTGCATCCTAGTCAAACACCAGTACTTTATTTGAGTTGATATTATGACCGTTGAACAGCACGTAAATTAGTTCATATTGTTCTTTGTTCCTTGTTTAGTCTTACTGACAGAAATATCATTATTACCAGACTGATCAATATTTCAATTGCTTTAGAGCACTAAGTAGGAGTAAGAGGGAGGTGATCTACTTATAGATGTTTACCGCAGGATTTTCCATGAGGGAAAGTTTTGGTGTAATCGGTAAAGTTGTTCCTTTGGTGACTTGTAGGTCAGGGGTTCAAGGGAAGATGCAACCTCATTGCAGAAATGCAAGAGGGAACAGCACATATACACCTACTCTCTCCTTCCCATTTCAGTCCGACACTGTACCAATATAGTACTTTTAAATTACCTACTCTGAATGAGGATTATTCTCGGAAATTCACAATAGTTGTGATTTTGGTCTGATACAGTTTGATTCATTCTGAACTATTGCACTTAATCCGATGCGATAATTTTCATTAAATCTTAATTTAAAACCCTGATGCATAAAGAAACTCTTACAGCAATCTTTCCATTATCTTATTAAACCATGGTTGGATAACTTAGCATCTCTAAAAATTTATGTTAGGTTTGGCATTTATGATGTATAGATTTTCTTCAGGTTGGGCAAGATACGTTCAAGAATGAGGACAAATATTTGCTTAATGATGAATTTGGAATACCTCATAGTAAGGTGAGTTTAAATTTCCTCTTTAATATTTGGTTAAGGATTTTTTCCTCTGTTCTTTACATGTAAAAGTCCTTGTAAACTTTGAACTACAAATCCTAAATTTCCAAATATTGTATTCAAGCAAAAGCTTAGACGTTTATTTAGTTTAACAGATGTTTTTGCAACTTTTGTGAAGTTTTTTCAACTCTAAAGCACATGCAAAATAAAATTTGACAAAGAAATGCAACTTGAATGAAATTAGAATGATGATGCTCGTATTTTATGAATACAAATTCCACTATTTTCGTCCATGACAAGATATTTAAATCACATTAGTTCCATAACAACTGAAGTGAACCCTTCACAAGACGCACATTCACTTGTATGGCACAAACAATGAAATGTAATCATATTACCTGATCCCAATCATCATCATCTATGGTTCCCTTTATGTTTCTGAAAAACTCTGTTAGCTGGCTGCCCTTTTTCCTCTCAGCTAGTGATGCAGCAACACCAGCATAAATATCAACAGCTGCAACAAGCATGCAGAAGAATTGAAAAGACAGAGACAACTCTGAAGCTATATTGCTGTGTGACAAATGCTAGATGATTATCAATAGTTAAGTAACATCTACCTGGAAGATTAAATTCGTAAATCACTTGGAAAGCCAAATCAAAGTTCTTCTCCACAAGCTTCTCTGCAATCTCAGACCTTCTCCTGTGAATCAACAACCATAGCAGATTCATCAAATTGCAAGACTAAAAAAAAAAAAAAAGCTAAGCATGAATAATTTATTAAAACTTTTGGCTTAAAGCCCTAAACAGAGGTCTCATAAGTCATAGCATACCATCATTCTAGGAAGAGCTTTCATCATTTAAGTTTTAGAATCCAACCAAAATATTAATCTGATTTTCATAAATGACCCCCACAAGTTTTCTCTACCTCTAAAGTTAGTTTATTTTCTTTTCCTTCTAATAAATCACAGAATCTCGCCAAGCAAGTGAGTATTTGGGCTAACCCTCTTTTCTCTTTAATGAACCATTTGCTGATTAACACGTTGAACTACATGAGGTGTAACTAAAGCATTAAACATAAAGAATCAGAATTCTTGCATGCTATAAATACTTTTTTTAAAAAATAAAAATCTCAGCCAAAACAGCTATAAGTTTTCAAGAATTGTTTCTTTGTACAGCAGTTCCACAATTAATTAAAGCCAGGAATGATAAAGGCAGCACTGACCTGAATGTTTCTGGATCATTTGGATTTCCAAAAAGTGAGTGTTTCCATTGTGGCCCATCAGGATCATTTGAGGCTTTCACAACATCCAGCTAAAAAAAAAAAAAAAATCCAGTAAAATAGTCTAAAGAAGTGAATGTTAATAGTTCACTAAGAAAGAAAACAATTTGAATTGCTTGGAGTTATACACCTGTTTTATTACATACACAGAAAATAACTCACCACTACAGACCACATGGATCTTGTGTTGGTCATGGTCTAAATCTAATAATTACATTTAATATATCAGCCAGATAGCCAATTGCACTAACAAAACTAGATGTAATTGGGAAAATGATGTTTGTAATTAAAAACATCTGACTTGGCTGCTTAGTTTTATTTTCCACTGTTATCCTTGTACTTCAGATCTTCGCTTGAACATCACAAGTTTAAGTTAACAGCCACATCTAACACATGGGGGTAAAAGTTTCATAGCTTAAACTCTTACATTGGTCATAAATCTAACACAGTATAAGCACAATCAGCCTAAATCTTCATTGTTAAATAGGAAAACATGACAAATGTAATTTACAAATCACCATGTAATGCGTACCATAAAATAAATATATATTGTAAGACAAGGTAACGACTATGTCTAAGCTTGCTTTATAAAAGTTAAAACATGTACATAATTTGCACTCACACAAGGGCCTAAGTGCTTAACTGATGCTTTTGCTAAAAGATTTTGACTTCTAGGGTTGGGTTACTTGGGCAACCCTAGATTTAAATCTTCACTAGAGGTAAATGATTCAAATTATTATTATTATTTTTTATTTTCTTGTACTAAATAATGGCAGAGACCTTATTTATATAACTCAACTAAGCCTTAGTTCCAAGCTAGTTGAGATCAGCCATATGGATTCTTATCCTCCATTCAACATGATTTTGGGGTGAATCATTGGAAAGATGTAACACCACTGGATCATTTTGCACAAATTTTTCTTCATGTTAGTTTAGGTCTACCCTTCCCTCCTTTTAATCAGTCCACTATAATACCTTCCAACCAGAGTATTAACTGGCCAACGGCTTACATGACAAAACCATCTCAATGTCTGTTCTCCCATCTTTGTGCGCCTCCACAGGTACCACTCCAACTTTTCCCTAATACACTCATTATGGACTTTAACCATCTTTGTATGCCTACACATCTGTCTTAGCATCCTGACCTTGGCAACCTTATTTATCCTTGGATTTTTTTGAACATGCAACAAAAATTTGCAGCAGAGAGAATTCATTACCTGAATAGATACTCTCGCAGAAAACTTGACCAGTCCTTCTTCAGTGAGCTTCTCAGAGGCGCTTTTTCCTCTGACACCCTTCGTCATGAGCTTAGTAGAGTCTCCACCTTTATATCGAGCTGATAATCCTTCATCAAAATGTATCTGCATCCAAAAGAAAGATAGAACAGAAGCAACTAGCAAGACTAGAGCAAACTGGCTTGAATTCACTTATTGAAAAAAGAATGGCATACAGTGCCACATGCCAGCTGCACTTTAACCAGTAATCTGTTTAACTAACGAACCACAGGCAGAATGACAGAGAACATCAATCACTAGAAATTTACTTGTACAGTCCCCTTGATGGCACATTTATGCTTGATTAGTTCCATTTTTAGCAGCATGTGCTCTTTTATTAGAGAACAAGTGCTTTAAGTAGTGACAATTATAACTTATGAAAGCTTATTTAAGTATTTAAGAAGCAGAAACTGTTTAGTCACATAAAAGTAAATAAACATATCCTGTGAACATAATCTATGAAACCTCTGCTATTGATAATAGAAGGTTAACATGTAAAAAAACCAAAGAAATTTTCTTTTAAAAGACTTGCACTCAACATGTAAACAGGTACATAATTATGCTATTGTTAGAAAAGCATTATAAACCTTTCCTCTCGCTCTCAATTCAATCTTCTCCTAATATTGTTTTGATTTCACTTTCTTTATCAAACAATCACAACCCATATTCAATCTTCCTAAGGTTGTAGCAAGTGCAATAAGAAATCAGTTACCTTTGCATTTTCCAAGTGTCTAACAGCTTCCTCTTGTGAAGAAGAATTCATAAATAATTGAATACAGCAAAGCCCAGCAGCAACATGGTCCTTCTTGATTACCTGAACAGCAATGAAAAAAAAAATTAAAGTAATTTAAAGTAAACGAAGGATACTATATCATCTATAATCCTGAAACAACTTCCATTGTCCCAACACCGTAGCATCATAATCATTCCAAGTTTCTCTTTAACTTTATCCATCAGCAAATATACTAGTGGGCAATTTAGCACAAGAAAGGCTTCTAACCTTGGAAAATTGAACAATGCACCAACCAATTTCCATCACGTTCGCAATATGTACTCTAATTATTATTTTTGTTTAGTGTACCAAAACAACATATGCTAATTCATAAAACTGCCTTGAGAGAGGCATCATATCTTGTACAATATGTTAAAAAAGAAGACAAGAAAATTATTGACCATAAAGAAAAAATCCAAATAAAAATTCAAAAACTGAGAACATATATCACCAGACAAGACCAGGTCAAAAACTACAAATCACACATTTAATCTCCCAAAAAGTTAATATATACTCTCTAGTGAAAAGCACTTAAAACATTTGTATGTACACGTAGGGCATCTCTGGCAATATATCCCCCTTAAACATTACAATCTAGTTCCGAAAATGAAAAAGATACAAAAAAAAAATACCAGGAAAAGAAGTGCACCTGAAACTGGTATAGATAATTAAAATGCTTATGAGTTTCACAGTAGCTGCAAATACGAGCAAGGGCTGAAGCAGTATGTTGGTTTACTGCTACATCCTCCTGTTTTGCGGATGCCATTCTTGTCGAGATCACTTCCTCTAGAACAGACATGGCTCCGTAACCAATACACAAGTCACATAAATCATCAATAGTTCCATAATCAGTTG
This sequence comes from Macaranga tanarius, assembly GCA_949673435.1. NCBI lineage: Eukaryota > Viridiplantae > Streptophyta > Magnoliopsida > Malpighiales > Euphorbiaceae > Macaranga > Macaranga tanarius. The sequence goes on from CATIWO010318613.1 coordinate 8,399, forward strand.
CCAAAGGATCTGGCCTTTGAGGAGATGAAGATGAAGTTACAACTCCCATTGCTGAAGGTTGAGGAGGTGTGGGAATAGCATTTGGAGGAAAGAACAACAAACAAGCATCAATATAGTGACCATGCCTGAACATGAAGCCAAGCAAATGCTGACGACCATACTGCAAAGTTCAAAAAGAGAAAAAGTAGCCGTGATGGATCCCATACGGTAGTTATCAGGTGATAATATTTAACAAACAAACAAGCCAAGCAGCAATGTTTCTAAGCATGAATATATAAATCTACATTTATAAGAGAGTTTGCTTTTTTTTTTTTTTTCTTTTTGAGGCATCACTGAAAAGTGCGACTTGCACATTTGCAGATATGAATAATGTCAATGTGGAAAAAGAAGATAAATCACCACATATCAATTAAATTAAAAACTTCTATTTATGGAAAGTTAAAGGTTATTTTGAGCATAATTATAGAGAATTTAGCTTACTTCTTGCAAGTAATTAACGCACTCTGCATAACGAATGCTGTCCAGATTACTTCGAGGTCCATCATCGAAGTCAGAGTTATCAGCTGAACTATTATTCGCAGACTCTTGAGAACGCCTAGATCTCTCTGAACGTGGAAATGTGGATGGCATGTACAGAACATTGAGATATGAATCAGCAGAAAGAGAATCATCCAAGATTGTAGGTGCACTTCTAGCCAAATGTTCATACCTGATATACAAGTCTAATTAATTAGATATATTGCACATAATTACAATCGTGAGGACCTCATTTGGCAATAACAAGCAGATGGTCCATACCAGCTTTTAAATACAAAGAACAGATAATACTGCATGAACAACAAACCCACAATCTGAAAAGGAATACATTAAGAACTTTCTACCAGCCTAGCCACAACTTATGCCTATAATTGTGCTCGTAGAGTTGTGAAAAGATGATGGAGAAAAAGTAATAAGAAAGCAAGTATAGAGCAGAAGGACTTTTACATATTTCACACACCGTGAAGCTACAATAATGAGAGCATAATCAACCAACACTAGAATATAAAAACCACAAAGCATAAGAATTTTCTTTAAACCTCCCCAGAGATCCAAAATAATCCCAATGTCAGCAATAGCATAGTGCTAAATAAACTATTAGAAACATCTGCATCAAGATTTCACCATGGAATCAAAATTACTGAAGAGATGGGTACTTTAAAAGTTAATGCTCTTACAACAGAACCCATTCCGCAGGAATCACAAAGAGCTACAAGAGCATGACATTTTATTTTCTAAGCATTTGAAAAATTCAGATAAGTTTTGCTGTTATGTTTATTTGATTTCATAGTTAATAATCAAGAAATTTTCACTTAAGCTTTCCTTCTCTTCAGTAAAGTATCTTGTCACCCTTGAAAAAAAACTATATATGTTCCAGGTGCACGTATCCCTACTTTTAAGGAAAAAGAGAAAACATTGCAACCCCAAATAGCAGCCCATTTAATAACATTTAAACAAAACTGCAGCTCTACATTGCTTTCAGTTGAAATGCAAGCAGTTTTCTGTTGTCACTTTAAGATCCCAAAATGATAATTTTTTAAGGATAAAGAGGATGTACAAGCAATAGCTCTGGGATAAAAGAGAGAATAAGGATATGATTTTCATCATTGTGTAGTCTTGGGATCAGAATTTCTCCTAATCTATCATAATTTTTCTGAAGTCAAAATAAAGTACTCTATAACAAGCAATTCCAATTATGAAAATAGAAAAAGTTAAAAAAGGAAAATATGCAGAAGTTGTTCTTAATGACTCATGCATTTTTTGACACACACACACAAAAATAAACTGCTCCTAACTTTTCAATTTTCAAAAAGAATTGAAAAGAGGAACAAAAAATATTCATCATAAGACAAAAGTTGCAAATGTTACCAGAAGAAAGGGGGGAAAAATTTAAATCATTTAAAATCCTCTGTATATATACCAATTGAAAGAATAAAAAAATGAAAATGCTATATATGCGGTTATAATGAGAGCATCTCATCTTACATAGAACGGACATCTGAAACATCCACTGGTGGGCCTCCTTCAATTGTATTAATAATCTCTAGAATTACAGGTGCTGGGTCACCCTTGTACAATTGAAGAGCTTGCCTGAATCAATCAAATGAGGAACAAAGAACAATAACACATTGTTGAGCATAAGAATTAAGTAAGACGCACCATACTTGCTGGCAAACAAAGCCATAATAAAGGCACATATAGATTTAACATACTTGAACTTAACACGAGCTTGAGCATAGTGTTCCATCCTGATCAAAGCATGTCCCCATGCATTCCACACTGGAAATACATCAATCTGAAAGAAGGCCCGGGAATTCATGAGCTCAACTTAAGCAAAACAGAGCATCACTAATCAATGATGTTAGATTTTTCCAGATGCGATATTTACCTTGCACTTTTTGCAAGTATATACAGCCATACTGTACCGTTCATCAACAATCAACCTGTCACGGAGACGGGCAGATGACTCTTTATCAGCAATATCATCAAGAGAGGCAGCAATTCCTGATCCCAAGAGGCTTTGAAGCAACTCAGAGCGTCCTAGCCAAATGTCAGCCTGTGACAAACTCTCAGATAGCTCATCTGTGGACTGACTACCCACACTAGAGCTACCAGCATCTGAAGATGCATCATCTGCATCCCTACCTCTTTCAGAATTATTAGACGAGTCACTCCCACCAACAAGCTTCCTCAGCAGGGATTTAGAATAAAGTAGCCCCTGCATGTGCAATTCAAGTCATTATCACAACTGCTTTGCAAATCAAGTTGATCTAAAGGCAATCAAATAAGTATGTAAATATGCATAACTTGCTAGCTTGATATGGCACTTGTATACATGACTACTTCAAAAAAATGTTGCCATCTTAGGCAAACTAAAAGCTTGGCTGATATTTATACCTGTACAAATGTCTCGGTGGCATGATAGGCCCGACCAATTATTTCCATGGATGCATTCTCAGGTAACTGTTCTGAGTTCAAGACATTCTTCATCTGATTAGTGCACAAGTCTAGAGCACCTTTTGCTGACGCCAATTCATCAGAACACAATGAAAGTAAAGCCTAGAAAATATAAAAATAAAATTTTCAATGAACCATATTATACTTGAAGGGGAAAAATTAGTTGATACATGTAAACCTACTTATTATGAGATTCTCAGATTATTGCACAAATACGAAACATGTTCAAATCAAATCTATATCACAGCAACCTATAAGCTGCATGCACACAAGCCAAAAAAAATACAAGACAGTTGTTCTACAATACATGAAACTATAAATTTTCAGATTTTAATATTCAAGTTTAAATTACATCAACACTTGGCAGAAAATGTAACAAATTTCAGGTTTATTTTCCAAAACATGCATCATGAACGATGACAGGTATCTACTTCTGACCAGAGGGCTTCTCAAGTTCTTACACTGCCAATCATGAGGGTTTTAAACCTGCAATGATGGGACAGTTCTGATTGAATCTTTAATAATTACTAATAAAACAATTGTAGACATGAACCTGTCATCACTTTCTAAAATTACAAAGAATGTCCTTGAAGCCTAAGGATATTATAAAGTTTAGTTTCCAACATATTAACAAATGAAATTGACAATATTAACAAAGCAAACCTTGAAAAGTATAATATCAGGAGCACTTTCATATCGGTGTGCTGCACGAACAGCTTGATCCTTATTAGCATCACCAGTTAGCATCCATTCCTCAGCGATCGAAACAGAAGGGAGACGTTCTTGTCCATCCCCTGAATATGATGAAACCTGATCCTCCTGAATTCCAGCCATTGCCTCCCAAGCAAGTCTTTCAGATTGTGGCAATCCAGAATTCTTTCTTTTTCGCTGTACATCTTTAGTAGCATTCTTCTCTCCACTATTCCGTGGGGCCCAAGAAAAAGCTCTGCGAGCCTCTTTTTGCAAGTTGCTTAAACTGCTACTAAAAGATGACCTTGCAGGAACACCTGATCTTGGTTTTGGTTTAGGTCTTGCTCCAGATACTGAAATCCGTGGTTCTCGGGAAGGAGAACTTATACTGACAGCAATAGATTTAGCAGCATACGATACAATGACACTGTTTTCTCTCAATGATGGAAATTCTTTGAGGATCTGTTTAAAATATTATCCAAAAAAATGCTCATGGTGTTGAAAAAGGGAAATACAGTAACACTAGAACCTTCAAAGGCTCTTATTGAAATGCTAACAGAGGAGCTACGAGCATCAGATATATTTGCATAACAATTCAAAGATTCATTCGTTAAAATGAAGAAAGCAAAATAGCAAATAAGTTATAGTACCAAAGCAGCAGATTGCAGCTGTTTCCTCATCAGTAGAACCTCCAATATCAGATGTGGGTGTTCATGCAAGGAAGAGCATCTTTGCTGCCAGGGCAATGGCAAGGCAGCAAGAACACGGAGTCCCAAAGCCCATGAGTTTAGCCGGGAAACCTCAACATCTGATAGATTACCATCTCTTCGTTTCAAGAAGAAGTGAACCTTCATAAACGAACAGAAAAAAAAAAAAAAAAATTGTTTGCACAAAAATACAAATTGAAAAGTTCATACATGTAATCATTCAAAAGAAGGGAGGCTTAGTTACAAGAAGTTGCTTTGATCGCAGGTTTGGCAATAGTTGCATTGCACCCATTGCAACTGGTAAAGCATCGTCAGAGTCACGTAACGAAGAAAGAAAGCGCGAAGCTTCTGCAGGACCTCCACCACTGAGAGGGTCTGCAGTGAGAAGCTTCACAAGTTGTCGACCCTGCAGTTCTCTCCGCAAATCTATTGATAATCCTGCACTCTCAGCCACTTCTAGAGCAGCAGAAACAGCTCCTTTCCCAGCTAATCTAAGTGCTAATCCCTCAGGATCTATTTTACACTCCGCTTCAACCTGGAATTTCACATCAACCATATATTATAACAAAATATAGAAAGAATTTCTTTTAGAAATATGAAAATCACACCTCATTTTCTCAACAATTCAAAAATTTTTCTGTTTCATTCAGGAAAAGAGAATTATGACCTCTTGCCAACTGCTGTAATGATCATCTGCACTCAGTATATGGCTGTACCTCTGCAAAGCTTGTCTCATTTGCACAACCTAAGTACCCAAAGAATAATGCCATTGCATAACAAATAAAAACATTGAGCCAAGTGATAATCATGACGAAAGAAAGGAATTCTAGTAATTACAGAAGAAGAAAGACAAACTTGAGCATCTGCAAAGGTTAACAGAAACAAGTTACATATATAAACACCAGTACCTCATTCCTAATTGGATCACTCTCTGGCAGGTGGCAGCTGCACATGGTAAGCACATCTAAAGCAGCATCAAGTTCCCATCTATGCATATACCTAGAAGCAAACATGCAGCATTTGAGAATAAGCATTATAAGTGAAGGCATATAAAATCTTTCTCAAAATTATCATGCTAGCATAGATCATGCTGATAACACTGATAAAATGGGATTTTTGGTGATGCAGGCTACAGAAAAGCTCAAGAAAAGAATCCTCACAGACCACATTATTCTAGAGAGAAGATTTCCATGTAAGTATTCTATGGTAGCCCATATAAGTAGTGTGGATTCTATTAGTTCTGATTCTCAAGTTTCGTAACACTATTATACTGCTAAATTTACTTTTCTCTTCCTTTTTGGTTTTATCTCTCTGACATGAGATCTTTGGAAGTGAAGGGATTTTATATTCTCTAGATAAAGACTGTAGGTGAGATCCATATTTTTAATTAACTGAGCACATCATTGAATTGTGAGTCCATTGGTTTGTTACTATGCTAGCAACAGTAACTTCAATATACTGATTACAATACCAACACCAGGATTAGCAGTACCTAGCAGCATACTAATTCCCATGCACTCTTTCAACTAAGATATATTTAAAAGATGAAAAAAGATTTTGCCAAATTGTCCAAACCTAGGTCAGATTCCCAAGAGAATATAGATGTGAGGGCAAGACTACACCCTCAAATGTCTTGGGGACAATGAATGACTTTATATATTGTCTACAATTAGAAGGTAGCACTGACAAAACAACAACAGACAATAATGCTGTTCAGCTCCCAGCTTTGCATTTTCTTGCCTCATTTAGACCGAAGTCAGATCCTTGGCTCCCACATCTTGCAATAAACAATAGCTTTCAAACTTTAAAAATACCCCATTACTAACAACCTTGATACACCTATATAAGAAATTTCATGTGCAACAAGTGGTCTGTTTAGTTTCAGAGTGCAACTTTAGTCAATGTTAATCATATATCCTCCAAACCTATCAAAAGTTACACACACATGCATGCACATCCAGTAAAATAAATTTATTTATTTATGAAGTGAACTGTGTGGTTGAAACTGTAATCAAAATAATGGTCTGCAAAGTTTTTGTCATGAAGAAAAAGTTATGACTTCACATACCTGAGGGCAAGTCTAGCTGCCAATTGTTTATTCTTCAAACGCAGGCAATACTGCCAGCTATTGCTCCATATGCTTTGGCCTCCACAACCTTGATTCTGTCCAGACATTGGATTGATTTCTTCTCCACGTTCAATGAGTAGTTGAAGTAACTGGTCTGAAGCTCCTTCACGTAAAAAGCGATCAGAAAGTGCAAGAGCATCCATTAGCTTTCCTTCACCAATCAATCTGCAGAAAAAGTTATTAGTAAGTATTGACAAGTGCAAAATACATTGCAAATTAATAGTGCAGGAGAAGCAAATGGTGGGGACAATTCACAGAAATAGGCAGGTATTGAACTTATTACTTATAATAAGTGGGGACTGAACCTTTTTCCAACAGGTCATTTCTTAATATAATAGTAAGTCTTGGGCTTGAAATCTCCAGGAGGCATGTTCAAGCCTTGAGAGCATCCACAGGCAAGACAGTAGGGGCAATAAACCTTCATATCTCCACCCCCACCCCCCAGCACGAAGAACCCACTTTGCTAGGATAATTTCTTTGGAATGGCCAACCAATTGAAACTCAAACGAATTACAAGACTTTCATGAGGGAAGATGTGGCAGGGGAAGGAAAACGCTTTCGGAGTAAGTATGAATCATAGTTCTAATACTACATAATCTATTTCACTGCATAATCTATTTCATATATTCCGTGCTCCAGATATTATAAAAAATACCTGACAGGGCAAAAAATCATCTCTATCAAGACGACAGGCCCACTCTTTGTACTATCAATAGGATCAATTATAATAAGCCGCACACTCATAATTCCAGAAATACAGAGAAAGAAATTAAATTCTTATAAAGTAGAAACTGTAGGTAGTCTTATAAAGGGCTTATGAATGAGCTTTCCCTTTTGTATGCTCGTCTCAACAACAGCTCTATCTATTCCTTTTGTTATTTCTTACCTCCTTAATGAAAAGCCATAACACTGAATAAACAAATGACAATGAGAGGAAGAAACAGCAACTGGAGATGTTAACTGTCCCCACCCACCAAAACAAGGGAAGAGAATCCAAAACACAAAATAAATTAAGAAAGTAATACCGCTCTACAGCTTTTTCATAGGGTTCTTCATTCTCCCAATCCAGGGACAGATAAACTGTTGTATCAAGCTCTGCAGTGTTAGGTTTGGAGGAATCCTGCCGTGGAACAGAAGCTGCACCACCTTGACTGTTCAGGTCTGAAAAAGTTGTTGATATATTATTGCTACCAACAACGTCATCAACTTCAGACTCCGTATCGCTATCATGCTCTCGCACTCTCTTAATAGCAATTCTTGCATCAGCTTTCACGTCACCATCACTAGCTTTTTGCTTGGATGTTACAGCGAACTCTGAAACTCGGTGTCGGTTAGTTTGCATTTGTATCCATCGGTTTAAAGTCGGGAATCTGCTAGTGTCAATAAAAATAAATTATGAATTAAAGAGAAAGATAATCATGATGTGGAGGAGTTATAGAAGTGATATAATTATCCAAAACATGTAATTACCTCTCAGATTGATCAAGAGCAAACTCATAAAACAGTCTGTCAGTGTCAGGCGTGGACAATAGTCCGTCATTCAATGAACTAGATATAGAAGAATCACTGCCGCTATTTAAGATGCTACTCCCAAAAACACATGCTAACACAGCCCTCACCGGAGATATTTTAACCAAATGTTTTACAATATCCAACTGGAGAGGGTACAGAGGGACTCCAGGAGTTGCTGACGAATGACTATAGAAATTTGGTTTAGCTTCTCTAGATGAGGAGAAAAGTACTTTATTATCTGAGCAACTCTTAGGGCAAGTAGGAATGATAGGTATGCATCCCCATCCATGACCAGATCGTGGTGGATAAACAGGAGGTACACACGCTGAAATAACTTCATGGACAAAATCAGCACATATAATATCAGCTACCTTTTCAGCTGCATTTGTGCTGCCTCGTTCAAAGACCAGACGAGTTAGAAGCTGCAAAAAAAAAAAAAAAAAATATATATATATATATAATGGTAAAGCATGAACACATCTTTGATGATGAAATAAATGTAGGTTAAAATTTCATAATCAAGTTCCATCCAAACATGGAAATTAACATTCAAAAACAAAGAGGACAACTGTCAATCGGTTTCCATACCAATTCATGTCTTAGGAGGATAGGCTGTTTTGCAACATATAAAACTCAAAGTCATAATAATGAACAGTGAAAAGGAGATCAAGCTTCAAAATTTTGTTTCGTCTGATATCCTTAAAAGTTAATTAAGAAAAATTCAGTATATGCCATCACCTAGTAAGTTGAATGAAAGGCTTTTCAATGCACAATATCAATTCTATCATTGCATTATAAATTCAGATCCGTGCATTTTCTAAAAACATCCAACTCAAGAATCTTATGAAGGTCAGTCAAGTAGGTATGATGCAAATAATTCTAATCTCTACTGCAAGTCTCAAAATCCTCCTACAAAATAATAAGTGTTTCCACAAGTTCGAATGGACACAAACAACTCTACGCATCTTCTGCAGTTTAATTATTGATGTGATGCATGGCTACATGTTTTGTCATACAAGTATTCCATACATGTTTCAGTATCACATGTAGTTTCCTTTAACACTCCCAAGTACTTGCATGGCTTTACTTAGCCCAAAAAATTGCACTTGAGGAATACCCATAACAAGATAATTCTAGGAAGATACTTTAACCCAAAAAAACTAATACTCAGCAAAGATGTAGAAAGGCTTACATCTTTGGGCCACTCATAAACGAGAGAGAAAAAGTTGAAATCATGGGTTGTATCAGTCCCATCAACTATGTCACCAATTGCAGCAATATGGAGAATAAATTGTGATAGATATGTTCTAGGCTTGGCAGTTAATGGACCAAACAATCTCTTCCCAGTCTCTTTTACATCATAACCAACAGGCTGCATGCTAGTTTCTCCACCTGTTGAATTTATGGGCACCTGTTTGGAAACTTTTAAACCAAGCCCAAGAATTCCATCCTTGTCAAGGTCAGCCACAACTTTCCTTTCCATATATTGGCTATCGCCTTTTGAAAGATTTAGCTCTGTTTCTTCAGCAATAGCTCTTGCAAGATTATGAATCTTACCTGTGAGTTTAAGGGAGAAAGATGCATCAGAGCTGCAAGAACATCTTCTATATGACAACATCAAGAAGAAATAGGTACAAAACTGGATGCTGCAAAACAATCTAAGAGGGTACCACTCAGAAACTGCCTCTTGCCCATGTGAGCATCTTCGATCATCTGATGTAGCATACCAAGAGCACGCTCCTTTTGCCCCTGGCGGATGAATTCCTTTGATGTTGAAATGATAATCTCCCCAGACAGAATAGCTTGGAGGCCTGGATTATCGTCCTGTAAGAATATATCAAACCATGGAATCAGCAAAATACTTGGTCACTTAAAACATTATAGCATCCACTAAAATAGAAAAGAAAAAACTACAAGCAATTAAAGGAATCATATTCATACAAATTTTCCCAGGGAAAACAAATGAACAAATAAATGCTCATAGTACTTATGCAGATAGAAATTTGATTATTTGCCTTGTTTGAGGATCAAAGAAAAAATTTATAAGAAGCAATAGAAGGCTGTATTGACTTTCCCTTTGTCCCTTTGAACCAGCCAACCAAAGCAAATAAAAGTAGTTTCAAAAACAATCAACTGGGTAACTAATATCAAATACAAGCACCGATCAATAAACTCTCTTTATCTCAACTTACTTGTTCCAGCAACTCATGTAGTCGCTTGAGGACACGACGTGACACAGAGATGATGCCTACTTCATGGATCTGATCCCAGTAAGTGAAGCCCGTCTTTGGAGAACCTCCTGGATAAATCTCAGATAACATGACTTGAGCCTGCATGTGATGCAAGTGAATGCATAAGAACAAAATTGAAACACTGCATGCTACAGGTAATATGAATGTTAGATAACTCAGATGCAACATTGGAATACCATTAGACCAATCTTCGAGTACATAAAACTTGCTGGTTGACAAAGAAAAACAAGGGTATTTTCGTTTCTTAGGAGATGAACATTGCGTCAGATAAAGAGCTGGGTAAAGATTCTAAATTTCCAAAAGTTCAAAGGAAAAATAATTTTAATCTAGATTCATCGAGAAAGGCAATCCGTATGCCTATGGCATCCTCAAATGTCATGTCTCCTTTTGGCCATGGCAACTTGAAATTTGACAAGTTAATCAAGAAATGTTTTAGCATTAATTCTTTTTATCTCTCAAAATATATTTGCAAGGGGCCATTTATATATGCTTTTGTAAGCCTCATTTTTTGTTTACTCGTGATATAAATATGTATGTATATCACATTAAATTTTTCATTTCAACAAAGTGACTAGGCTAGGCAATTCAACACTGCTCAAACTCATATAAATATCAAATTGTTAACTAAATGTGATACATAGGCTTAATTCAACAAGAAAAGCTTCAAGTTCACAGACAAGTAAGCATTGCCTGATCCAAAAGTTGTTGAGACATATTTGCCGACCTTGCACAAGTTGCAGCCACATCAATACAAAGAAGGACCTGGCAGCAAAAAGTCATATGTCAGCCTATATAACCATTTAGCAAAAAAGAAACAGATTTCAAGCATTGTAACTTTCTAAACACTTGCCGCAGCCAAAGGGCCTAATTGGGAACGCAAGGAAGAAAAGTCTAGATCTTGCCCTGTTGAAGACCTGTCAGCAGCACGTGATACAGCATCTTCTACCTGGTAAAGACAGACATGCTACAATCAGGAAGAGATTTGGACAAAAGATATCTAGAAGGCAATCAATCAAAAATTTTGCCAATAAGAATTGGATCAAGACAAAGATTAAAATCTTCAAGCAGAACAGAAGAATGAAACAAACAACTGATATGCAAAATAATGACATTTCAAGCACTTACCTGCATGGTTTTAAAAAACGGCCGTTATGTATTTAACGTTTTTTCAGGGTCCCGTGACTGTTATTTCCGTTATATAACCGCGATATTAATTTTGTTAGTGTAACGGCCGTTACGGCCGTTGTTTAACAGTCACGACCGTTACGACCGTTATTTAACGGTCGCAACCCCAAAAAAAAAAAAAAATTTTAAAAAAAAATATCACATTCTAACTTAAATCATAATTTAAATTTTTTATTATTAGTTTTCATTTACATTAATATAGTCTATCTAATTTTGACAATCCAAACACTCTATGGGCTTTTTACCATTTTATGATAAAAAGTAAAAGATTTTACCATTTTGTGGTACTTTTGGCAGAAATTCTCAATTTGTGGTGTTTTGATTAAAAATAAAACCGTCAGTCAAATTGGCGGAATATGAAATAAAAAATTAAATAACTCATTCCGTCACTTTAATGAGTTTTAAATTTTAGAAAATAAATATTTTTTTGTTAAAGGGCATACAAAAGGTAATATTTTACAGTAAAATATTTCCCCCAAGTTGATGTAGGTATCTCCACTCATAAGCCTTCTCCACCTCATAATCCTCCTCTTCCTCATCCTTCAACATCTCATGGTTATCATCCTCATTCAAGTGCAGAAGATATTTATAGTGCATATGGTTATAGTGGTAACTCTGGTTATAATGCATTTGGTCATGGTGATTGCTCAGGGTCCACTATTAATTATAGATATGGTAATGATACATATAGTTCGGAATTAAGTCAGTTTAATCCATATTCACCTACAACTCAACCTGCATATGAGTCCTTTAGAAGTAATGAAGGTTCATTTGATTACATGAATTCATTGTTTAATTATCCTCCTCCAAGAAATGACTGGTTCTTCAGTGGCCAACAACATGAAGGTCAAAGTTCTCAATCTCATACTCAAAGTTAAGAAGAGACTCAAGATCCACCTAGGCACTCTTTTTGGTGGTGATTATTATTATGTATTGTGTTTATGTAATATTTGAGATTTTAATAATTTTATGTTGTTTTCTATTATTTTATGAATAACAATTAATGCTAATTTAATTATGCTATAAAATTATGGACTAAGTATATATATTTCTTTTAACAATTTTATTTATAAGATATTTGTGTATTTAAATTTCAAATTTCTCTTAAAAATTCACTAAATTTAATATACTTTGTAAATTTTTCAAAAAAATTTATGACTCGCTAGACTGTTACCGTTACGTTACAGCGTTACAGTCCCATTTTCGTTACACATGGCCGCGACCGCGATCACGGCCGTTACCGTTTTTTAAAACCATGGCCCTAAGTGACAAATATTTAGGAAATTACTTAACCTTAAGAATCAAGTCAACCTAAATAAATAGGATGAATTTCCAGGCCAAATAATTGGCGTATCACACTAAGGTAGTATTTAGACTTATCATTACTACTAATCTTGGAGTAAGGAACATTTTTAAAGTGACAAAATTATTCGAGAAAGGTTTAGACAACTACAAGCAATTCTATAGGAAAGAAATGAATCCTATTGAGTTGAGTTGGCCAAAAATTTAGGTTCTTGCAAAACTAGTTGAATCCTCTAGGCAAATAGAATTTTCTCAGATAACACAGAGGGCCAAAGACATAATCCTCAATCTAGAAGAACCTGTGAGAGGTTTTAAAATTTTTGATATTGTGTTAAGAAGAACTATATCCTTTAGGCCAGTATTTAGGTCTAGTCCATTATATCAACTTCCAAAAAGATATGTACACATTTTTAGAACCCTAATAGAGATTTCTAAAAAATCCTTAAAAATTTCCATAACCTCATCAAGAAAGGATGATAGTCAGTAATCTAGAAATAGGAGGATAATTGAATATAAATAAATTAATTTACCCATTTATGCAGAAGACAAAGAAAACCAAGAAGAAAATATGAGAGCAATGAGACATGCAACATTGACTTCTCAGATGATAAGGAAAATCCAAAAAATTTCTCTATAAAGGTCTGTCCCCTTTTAGAATATTTAGAATATGGTCTCACCTATTCCACTAGCATCATAAAATATTTTTATCCTTAAAAATGAAAGTATGAGTACATGTATTGCACTAACATTTAAATTTATAGGCTATTATGATTATTCTTTAGATGCACTGATTGACATAGGAGTAACTATCAGTAGTGCAAGACTAAATGCACTTTTTGATGAATAGTGGTATCCATTGACTGAGCCCAAAATATTACGCATTGCAGGAGACGAAATGAACCTAGCAATACATTATGCACAAAAGGTTCCTGTTATCATTGGAAAAAAAATTCACCCTTGATAAGCTTTTGTATTCCCTGATTTAAATGCTGATCTAATATTAAGAAATGAATTTTAAAAAAGCAAAAGAAAACCTCCCCTTTATTTAAGATAAAAAAATTTATTTCTCTTTCAGGTGTACAAATTTTAGCAGTATAAAAGCCCAAATTAAAGCTGAAATTTGGATTTTATATAGTTAAAAATTTTAAGTTGTGTGGGACAATTCCATGTGAGCTAGCATACAGAGTGCAAGCATAGTATAGTGAGTCTTGGATGGAATGTCTATTTAAAGAAAAAGAGTATGAAAATTATGACTTGTTGGGACAACCATCTAGAAAATATAATTACTGGATCAAATACACTACACCTCCATCATCTAAAATTCCTATGAAAATAATTATACCAATGGGTTATGGAGAGGAGTTTCAGGATAAAGATTTAGAAAAAATGTTCAATACCTCTTGGTATGAAAAATTATATTGAAAAACATTAAGCATAGTAGAAAAACCTATTATGTGAAAAATTGAGCTAGTAGAATCTAAATGAAAAAGATTCTTAGTTAAGCTAGCTGATAACTTTAGTGATGATCCATTAATGTTATAGGTTCTAAATGGTATAAAAGGAAAATTAGAAGTGAAAGATCCTGACATTGTCACCTAAGCAATAAATATAATATATTCTAAAGAGATGATAGAGGAATTTGACAAAGAGATTCTTAAATTGCTAAAAAATGGTTTAATTAGAGATAGTATAAGTCAACATTCTAGTCCAGCATTTATGATGATTAATCATGCAGAGCAAGTACAAGGAAAAGCACAAATGGTTATAGACTATTATCAAGTAAATCAAGCTACCAAAGATAATGGCTATAATATTCTTACAATAGGATATGTAATTGAAAGGTTAAGCTTAAAACAACCTTCCATTTTTGTAAATTCGATTTAAAAAGTGGTTATTAGCAAGTAAATATGGAATAAGAATCTATACCATTGACAACATTGAACGCTCCACAAGGAATATATGAATGGTTGGTCATGTCATTCGGATTGAAGAATGCTCCAAGCATTTTTTTTAATACAAAATAGATAATGCTTTTAAGGCATTAAAAAAGTTTTGTGTGGTCTATATAAATGATGTGTTAGTCTTTAGTAATAATGAAGAAAAATACGTGAGTCACTTAGAGCTAGTGGCTGATATTTTCCATAGGAAAGGTATGATTCTATTAGAAAGGAAGATAGAATGGTTTTAAAAAAAAGATAAAATTTTTGGGGATAGAAATTGAAAAAGGAAAAATATAGTTACAAAGTCATATCTCCGAAATGACTATTAATTTTTATGATGAATTGGAAGATAGGAAGCAAGTTCAATGGTTCTATGGACTTGCTAACTATGCTAGGCAATTCATAAAAAAATCTCTTAAAATATCTTTGGATGAATTTAGAAGAAGACTTCTGAGAAAAATCTTTGATATTGGAATGATGAAGACACTCAACCCGTAATCCAAGTAAAAGAAATAATGAAAATTTTATTATATTTAAATCTACCATCGGATGCAGATGAGTTAGTCCTGGAGATAGATGCTTCAAATAAATATTGGGGTTCTATATTTAAAAGTTGTATATAGTCAAAAGAAGCAGTATATATATGACCTTCGATCACATGCTTTTACTTTGTACTCCACCTCCATTATAGTAATGGTATATTAGCTCCTTCTACTTCTACACCATTTGAGGATCACATCTTTCAGCTAGTCCAACAACGGCTCATGGAGAAGTGGACTTAGTTGTTGTAACGTGAAAGGAAGCAGGAGCTAGAGTGAGCGGGAGAGGAAAGAGCGCCATGCGGAGTTTAAGCATGTTTGGAGATAGCTTAAAGCTCTTCAGCATGAGCTATGCACCAGATGCAACGTAAGTGGAGAGAGACGATGGCTCGCATGTAGACTGGGCTATCTATTGATGGTTTATCATTATCTCAGACTTACACTAACAATTAGATGAATAATGCCCTGCCCCCCACTCCACCTCCACCTTGATATATTACTTTTACACCTTTTCTTTCCTTTTTATTACATTGTTTACTTGTAATACTTCACATTGTAAGGCACGCAATTGATATTTATATATGGCATTATTTTACTTCATTTTTTTTGTTTTTAATTTCAATTCAACAATTTATAAAATAAAATTTATTTAATCAAACAATTAATAATTAGCAAATTAAAGAATATTTTTAATATTAGCAATGGCTAAATCTGTCTCTTATTAATTATTTTTTTAATTATCCAACTATTTAATCCCATCACTAATTATCGAGGGAAATAATAAAAAATGGGATAATACATTTAACCACTAACTAGATTTTGTCACTAATTAAATTATTTCTAATTTCATTAGCAATGAGATTTTTTTGCATAGTTCAATATCCGTCGCTAATTACTTTCTTAGATGGATTAGTGATGGAAATAATGCCCTATTTTTTTAGTGATATTTACAGAATTAGTAACTAAAAATATCATTAAACAATCTCTCATAAATATTAATATATGCATGGATATGTATTAAGTTTTAAATTTTTATTATTAATCATGTGATATATTTTATTTCTAAAATAATTTATTAATTAGATTGATATATTTTAGTATTAAATGAATGATAGAGATTTAAAAAATTTTATATTCAAATAATAAATAATTTATATATTTTAATTAACTATTTAATTTCATATATTTAATAATAAAATATAATATATTTAGAGAAATTAAAATATTGATGCAAAATTTAACATTTGGGACAAATTTGCTATTATATCAAAAATGTTTGACATTTTTAAACAAATAAGAAATTAATATGACAATAGACCCACATTAATAGTGGTGTCTATGATGGCATGTCAACATCTCCGCAGTTAATTTTAACCAAAATTAGTTTCGGGTTATATTTGCCAATATCAAATCGAGACATTTATATCAAAATTTTAGAAATGAGTTAAATTTGCAATAAATCAAAAATATTTAATCTTTTACACCAACAAATATGTAAAATGTATATTCAAACACTATTATTGGAAATTGAATAGTTATGAACTACACCCGAATAATTATTGTCGGGTCCGTACCTGAATATATAATAATATATTTTGTCACACCTTATCATTCAATTAACCACTAATATACAATTATCCACAGTAATTATCTTCTTAATATACTTAATGAGCTTAGAAGGTTATATTCAACACTTGTAGATAGATATATATGAAACACATATAATTTAAAACCTTTAAATTCTTACATCAAATTTGAACTTAATAATTTATCACAACCTCAATTGATATATTTTTTTAGAGTTTCTATATCCATTCATCAACATTAATCCGAACATCCATTCAACACAATTACACCAATATCATCAGTAATAATCATACATCTCATAATAACATCAACTACCTTTACATATAATAATGATCGCATTAGTACCATCCATCCATCTTGATACTGTTTAATTATACAATAAT
>CATIWO010318680.1:0-29134 GCA_949673435.1 Macaranga tanarius
TTTCATCCTTAACAATTCAATCACATTATTTCTTGATCTTAATTAGACTAAAATTGATAAATCCTTATCAACTAATTTCTAGCATGGTCATGCATTTACATTCAGTCTAATTTATCGAGGGGCCCATAGATATCCTCCTCACAATTAGTAAGGGACAAATTCCTTCTTGATCATTCATACTCCTTACATGATTCATTTTATATCCAATCACAATCTATTATATCATCCTATTAAAGATAACATTAGAATGTGTCAAAATATAAAACTCATCATGTAGGACTCTATGATGATCTCAGGTCAGAGGACTACAATAACATCATTATAATGAGAATAACTTATGACAATTATCTATGTAGTATTCTCATAGTAGGTCAATATAGTACATCCTATGTACCTATGACTTGACTTTGTATCACGTATACATGATCAGTAAAACATGATCATCAGTCAACCTCATTCTAGTCTTTATTCATTATTCTCCCATAATAATAACCGACTAGGGATGATTTAGAATATAACTCATATACCATCTAAGAGTTTTACTATCAAGTCACACACTTGATGATCTTAAATAGAGTTAAAAATTCATGGAATTCAATAGAGTCAATATGATAAAATGCCTCTTTATTATAATGATGCAAAATAGACAAAGTCACAATATGGCCATAATACAATTTGCCTAGGCCACATCACTAACATAAAGCTTATCTCTAAGTCATTTAAATATGTCTTTGAGTAGATTTACAAGCATTCTCATGTCAATATAAATGTAAACAAAGATTATGAAGTCCTATGTCAATTCATTTTACCCCTTTAGAAATAGATTCCCTATCTTTAGTCCAATCTTTTAACTTAAGTAACAACAATTGCTTTTCCATCAAAAACCCCAATTCTCATTATGAATCTTTGACTAAGACATTACATATGGTGATCAAGCATATATAGCATGATTAAGAACTCAATTGAAGTTAAATCTTTCATCCATTAATGCAAAGTAAACAATATAGTTCATTGAATTTATCATCCATTGTAATTCCAACCTACAAAGTATTTAGCATTGATACATTATGAATAAAACCATAAACATACACAAACAATCTTTAATTATTAATAAAACTATCAAGACAAAGAGTTAGAGAAACTTAGGAATAAATTTTAGAGTCTCCAATAATCCTTTTGATAATTACTTGATGAAAAGAAAATGGCTACAAAACAAATACTCTTTTGAACTTCTTGAATATACACTAAAAGATCTTCAATTTCCTAATTATTTTTTTTATCTCTAAACTTTCTATGAATGTTCTAATAATGATTTCTAGAGACAAAAGAAAGTACTTATATGTTTGTAAGTTAATAACTAAACGGTACAAGTCATATCACATAAGAAGCTATCAATCTTGGTGAAGGATTATATTGTCTCAACACTAACAATTACTTCAAAGGCATTTTCATCAATTCAGATGAGTGAACTAGGTTATGATGTCTTCATAAACATTATAGCCCCTTCAATTAGCTTTCCATAGCCACTTGAATTTGAAATTTGTAGAGGAAGTTACGGTTAAAAGACTAAGACATAGTCTGAAGGGTCGTGTCTCTTCAAGCAGTGCCGAGTGGTGAAGCTTGGTGCCAAGTGGTGACAATGTACCACTATCATGACTCGTGAATGTCATCAAAGGAGTGTTGACTCATGACAGTGACCTACTGTCATGACTCTTGACAATCAAAGAGGGAAGGTGCCGACTCGCGATAGACAGTCTATACTTTAAAGTTTTCCTCCTCTACTCTTTTAACCTCAAATGACTTCGATATGCTTATATAACTTGCCTTAGCTGCAAAGAAACTTCAAAACTCCAATGAATCACTTACATTCATATGAATTTATCAAGAAATAATTAAAATCAAAAGGCATTTGTGATTCTAAATGAAATGCATCAAAACTAGGCTAAAATGTGAACTAAATGCAACCTAATTATGTATGAAACATCCTAATACTACTATGCTAATTGTAACACGTCAAACTCCCCCACACTTAGACTTTGCTTACCCTCAAGAAAAACTCAAAAATCATAGATGAAGGTTAAATAAAAGATCAATAAATTACTCCTTTTCAATTCAAAATGATTATGCACTAATAAGGGTTATTACCACATTAACTTAAATAAACAAAGAAAAAGAGATTAAAAATCAACTCCACAAGCCCTCACAAGCCTAGAACAAGGACAATAATAATGTAGAAAGTAAAGTAACCCCCGCCAAGTATTATTTCAAAAAAAAAATCAACAATGCAAGTCAAGTTTTAATTCAAATTCATTAATCAAACTCAAGTCTAAGGGAGACTACTAAATCATAGAGGACAAAAGAAAAGCATACACACACTTGTAATCAATCTCAAGGTATTTTTGGATGATAAAACCTTACTTGAGATATTATTAGAAATCCTTTCTGAACGAATGCAAATAAGGAGCAAATACAAATGCACATGACTTACTTAGAATCTATAACATCTTCAAGTGGCTACTAGCACTATTCATAGCCATATTAGGCTAGAAGAATAAGACATAAACACAAATGACACATTTTTTTCTTTTCTTATTTTTCTTATTTTTATTTTTTTCATTGCAAAATCCTCATCCCTTATTGATCAATTACATGTGCATATTATGGCTATAGTTTCCTTTTTTAATAAGCATACTTCATTTCCCTCAAACCTAAGTGTAATTCATTAGTTCAAATTAATTAATTAATTAAATGAAAGATTTCAAAAGTAATAGAACAAGGCAAAATTCACCATCAAACCAACACTACCTTATCCTAATTCCTAGCAAACAAGGCAAGGGAAGTGGATAATCAATCAAATTTTAGATGTATTTAGGACTTAACCAAATTAGAGCAAAATCAATCCAAATAAAAAAGGAGTATAAAAATCAAATGTTGTTTAAAATGATGCAACCTAACATAGAAAACTAAAAATGCAAAAACACTAAAAATGCAAAAACATAAACATAAAGTATAACGAACATATAAAATATAAAATAAACTAAAATAACCCCTCCCCCACACTTAAAATCATACATTGCCCTTAATGTGGTTATACAAACACACTAAAGACAATCAACAAAAATATAAGTACAAAGAAAAAGGGTTAAGAAAAGCTCCCTCAATCTTGTTGCGGAGACGATGGTGGGGAATCAATGTGATACCCACTACGCTCGATGAGATGATCTATCTTATGAGACATTGTCCTTTGCCAATGCTCCATGCGGAATTGCCTAGCATTAAGTTGATCCAATTGTTGCATCATTATTTGTTGATCTTGGAGAACTTATTGCCATATAGCCAAATTAGTAGGAGCACTAGAGCTGCCTCCACCTATCTCCACATTCTCATAAGTTGTTCTTTGTTGTTGGGGTAAAGGTACATTTTTGCCTTTAATGTTTATACCAAAGAGCACATCCACCATGAAAGATTTTCTTAGCTCATTTAAGCACAACAATTTGAAAAATAAAGTTTTTATACCCCTTAATTGACAGAGCCACCTAGATTCCATTTGCTTATCATATTAAATTATAACTTTTAGTATAAAAATATCAATTAGAGTCTAAAACTTCTTTTCCTTTCATTCATACCATCTCTTTCATCCATACATGCCACCATTACTAAGTCCAAATAAACCTGCTCCACCTCCACACAACCTCTTACCACCAATGACAATATCACCACCACAACAACCATCTCTTCACTACTGTAACCACATAATAGTAAAAAACCTACAGTAACTCAATAAAAAAATTTATCACATCAGCTATTAAGCAAGCAAGCAAGCTTATATAGTGTTGGGCATTGAAGAACATAAAAGCCTTGTGAGCTGCTATTGAGGACTGAGCTCATGACCGTAAAATAAATTGGATATTAGTTGTTAAGATTCTTGATGATGATATATACATCGGTACCGAAAATAACCACCCCTACACTACTATAACCCATAATAATATTGCCTATAATAATTTAGTAATATAATTCAATTCAACCAAAAAAAAAAAGAAATCAACAACATAATTAGTGCATGAATGTCAAACCTAAAGATAATTAAAAGTTAAGCAAATATTTAAGAGTGAATTTTGATTTCAGTGAAATAAAAATTCCCCAATCAAAAAATTTTAATAAGTAAAAGATTTCAGAGAAGTAAACATTAAATGGGTAAAAAGCGATTGAATTTTGACATTAGGTTTCTCTTTCTCGTATATAGCTTCATTAAACAAAGAAGATTATAGAAGAACCCAGAAGAAAAAAAACATGTAATAGAGAGAAGTGGCATTAAAGAGAGGATGAATAGACTTGTCAATAAGAAAGAGTTTATGAAGTGTCATTGCCATTGCCATGTTTTCTTTTCTTTTTTTGTTTTTTAAAAAATAGAGCTTTTTTGTTGCTTGTTTTGTTATTTGAATATTTTGATTTGGTGGGTGGTGATCAAAAATAGGAGATGGGTGTTTGGTGGTTAAAGTTTTTTTTTAAGAAAATTAAAAAAATAGAAGTAAAAAAGAATTATGGAAATGTGGTGGTCATTGCTGAAATAACATTAGAAGATGAAAGTAGAGGTGATGGTGAAATGAAAGATGTTGAGAAAAAGTAAATCTAGCAGAACATAAATTAGCAAGAGGAGGTAGCGGTGGTAACTTGTAAGAAGAGTGCTTTTCTCCACATCATCATAATTTTTATTGAAGTTTTCTAATGATAGTGTTTTCTTGTAATAACAGCTGGGTATATATCAAAAAAGAATATTGTTGTGAATTTTTGTAATAAATTTTCATCTATTTAGAGTTGAGGAATGGCGTATGAGAGAAAGGGAGAGAGATGGTAAAAGTGAAAAGAGTTTAGAATTTTGAGGGTTTAATTGATAATTTTTTTTGAGGGTTTAATTGATAATTTTTTTACTCAAAAATTATAATTCAATATAAAAAGAAAATGGTTAGTTAGTCTTCTGTTAACTGAGGGGCTTAGAAACTTTATTTTTCAAATTGTTGTGCTTAAATGAGCCAAGAAAATCTTTAACAGTGAATGTGCTCTTTAGTATAAACATTTAAGGGCAAAAATGTACCTTTACCCTCATTGTTGTGCTATAGCCCCTTCATTCACATCTTGTGCACCATCATCACTATCCTCACTTTCTTCCTCCTCTATATGCACCATTTGTGGGTTATGCTCCCATTTTGTCCAACATGAACGATCTCGTGCATGCTTAAGGCTGAAGTTGGAATCAATAACTTCACCATGGGTGAAAGCTTTCTTTGTAAAATGAACCAACCTAACACATCACATACTTAATAAAGAAGATTGTGAGATATCAAGGGTAACAACAATTTGTGTAATCATATGACCATGTGTCAAAGGACCCGTAGAATGGTTAGAACAGTTAACCAATTGATTTAATAGCTAATGAGTCCAACAAATTGGTTTCTTTTGATGAATACACCACGTCAAAAATAACTCTTGGATAGACACCCTATTACCTTCTGATTTATAAAAATAAGGCACACAAGTATCTTATGCAAAAGCCAATATTTATGGTCTTTAATGAATATGGCAGAACCTTTTTTAGCATCACAAGAAGGAGGCAAAACCATCAAAAAAGCCCAAAAATGATGTACACTAAAATCACTTGGTATTTTACAAACACCATCTTTAGCAAAACTAAACACATTTTTCATGAAATTAGGAGTCAACTTATAAGTATTGCCTAGCATGCGAAAGTATAGAGAATGGGAATCTTTTTTATTCACAACCAAAGAACAATAAAATTCTTAAGTCAATTACACATAAGAATCATTTTCCAAATCAACAAACTTCTTAAGACCTATTGACTTCAAAAATTTATCCATAACATTAGTTATATCCATTTTCTCAATGATAGATTGAGGCAAAAATTTAGTACCAACAATATCTCTAGTTCTACATTGTACATACCTTTCTCCTTCAAATTCATGAAAAATTGAAAAAGGAGCATTAAACCTTTGAGCCATATCTCTAGCGTTGTCCTCCACATCCTCTTATATAATAGCCTTACCTTTTAAAACCTTGGATGATTTAGGGTTCCCCATTGGTAGAGAAATAAAGCAAAGGAGGAAATGTGTAGTGTAGAGATTTGAAAATTGAAAGAAGAAGAAGAAAGTGTCAAGTATTGTAGTTGGATTTTGAAAAGAAGGGGGAATGAAATGAAAATGGATGTAGGAAGAAGCAAATAAAATGAAAGAAAGTTAAAATAAAAATGAAAGAAAAGAAGAAAGAAAGGCACAAAGTTTAAATATACAAAAGAATTTTGGCACATTTGGGTTTTATACATGCCGAGTTATGACAGTAGAACCGAGTTACGACTCGGCACTATGTTGGTTAAATTTACCGAGTGGTGATAGTAGGGACTAGTCACGACTCAATAGTCCTTTTTTTTACACTACCAAGTCGTGATAGCAACCTACTGTCCCAACTCGGCACTTCCCGACTTAGAACTTCCTCTAGTAGTTTTGCCGAGTCGTGATAGTTTGGCACTGTCATAAGTCGGCAAGCTTAAGGCTTTGTAACGAGTCATGATAGTGGCAAACTGTCCTGACTCATGACTTACCTAAAGGGGTGGTGCCGACTCGGCACCACATTGCTCTCTCTTTTTTTAGATAATTGTACATTTGAAACAAAAAATAATTATATTTTGAAAGGAAAAATAATAGAAGTGAAATAAAACATAATTATGGCATTAGAATGTGTGATTAAATGAGCAAAAGAAATGTGAAAGCATAAGCAACTAAAATTACACTAAGTAAATAAATGCAAAATTTAGGTCTATAGCTTCACCATTACTTCAATGAATGTTCAAGACGGGGAAATGAGAGGGATGGAAATCCCTTTTTCCACTTGATCACCAACAATATAAGGCTTAAGTCGATGATCATTTACCTTAAAAGTCTTACCTTTCGCATAGATGATTTCAATATCACCATAAGGAAAAAATTTCACAACTCGAAATAGACCGGACCACCTTGATTTCAACTTACCCGGGAGGAGTTTGAGTCTTGAATTGTATAAAAGAACAAGCTGCTCTTTATGAAACTCCTTCTTTTAAATGTGCTTGTCATGCCATTGCTTAGTTTTATCTTTGTAAATCTTGGCATTCTTATAAGCATTCATCCTCAATTCCTCCAATTCATTAAGTTGAAGGAGCCTCTTTTGACCTACTTTCATTAAATCAAATTTCAGTGCTCTTATTGCCCAATAAGCTTTGTGTTTAAGTACAAACAGCAAGTGACAAGACTTCCCATAAATCAATTGATATGGAGTAAGACCAATGGGAGTTTTGAAAGCTGTCATATATGCCCATAATGCATTATAAATCTTTAATGCCCAATCCTTTCTTAAAGCAGAAACCATCCTTTCCAAAATCCACTTGAGTTCTCTGTTGCTAACTTTAACTTGACCACTTATTTTAGGGTGGTATGGAGTAGCAACCTTGTGAGTGACTCTATACTTCTTCAAAAGTGACTCAATTATATGGTTACAAAAATGAGAACCTCCATCACTGATCAATGCTCTTGGAGTACCAAATTTAGGGAATATAATCTTCTTAAGCATTTTCTTAACAACCTTGGTGTCATTGGTAATGGATGGAATAGCTTCCACCCATTTAGAGACATAATCAACCATGACAAGGATGTACTTATTTCCTAAAGAACTTGGAAATGGTCCCATAAAATCTATACCCCAAACATTAAATATTTTTACCTCTAAAATATCACTCAAAGGCATCTCATGCTTCTTAGAAATGTTACCCGTTCTTTGACATCTATCACATGCAAGCACAAAATCACGGGCATTTTTAAATAATATAGGCCACCAAAACCCAAATAAGAGTACCTTAGATGTTGTCCTTGATGCACCAAAGTGTCCAACTACCTCTATTGAATGACAATGCTTTAAAATATCATGAACTTCATCTTATGGAACACACCGCCTTATCAATCCATCTCCACATCTCTTATATAGTAATAGTTCTTTCCAATAATAAAATTTGACATCATGCAAGAATCTCTTTTTTCTGTCTAAAATTTATACCATAAGGCAAAACACCACTTGCTAGATAGTTAGCAATATAAGCAAACAATGGAAGTTCCTTTTTAGTAATTTGCAAAAGTTATTCACTAGGGAATGTGTTATTAATAGGTACACTATCATCTTGCTTCCTTAACCCCTTTTGATCTAGCCTTGACAAATGATCCGCCATAAGGTTCTCATTACCCTTCTTATCTCTAACCTCCTAATCAAATTCTTGAAGCATTAAAATCCACCGACGCAACCTTGGCTTCGCGTGTTTTTTACTAAAAAGATACTTGAGAGCAACATGATCTGAGTAGACAATCACTTTTTGACTAACAAGATAAGTTCTAAATTTTTCAAAAGCATAAACAATGGGAAGAAGCTCTTTTTCTGTGGTAGTATAGTTGATTTGAGCATTATCAAGAAGCTTGCTAGCATAGTAGATCACATAAGGCTTCCCTTCCTTTATTTGGCCTAAAACAACCCCTACAGCATAATTACTAGCATCACACATAATCTTAAATGACAACTCCCAATTAGGTGGCTATAAAACAGGAGCTGAAATAAGAGCTTTCTTAAGCTTTTAAAAGGAATCTAAACATCTATCATCACACTGAAAAGCTGCCTCCTTTTCTAACAAGTTGCATAATGGTTTGGCAATTTTAGAGAAGTCTCTAATGAATCTTTTATAGAGTCCAGCATGCCCAAGAAAACTTCTTACATCTTTGACACATTTTGGAGGTGGAAAATTAGCTATGACTTTAATTTTTGCTCTATCAACTTAAATGCCCCGCTTTGACACCATATGGCCTAAAATAATTTCTTCTTGCACTATAAAATGACATTTCTCCTAATTTACCACTAATCTATGCCCTTTGCACCTATCAAGTACTTTAGAAAGATTTTTTAGACAATTTGAAATGTTAGCACCATAAACACAAAAATCATCCATGAAAACCTCTATACAATCATCAATTAAATCACTAAAAATAGAAAACATGCATCTTTGAAATGTGGCAGGAGCATTACATAGCCCAAAAGGCATACGCCTAAATGCAAAGATACTATAGGGACATGTAAAAGTATTCTTGGGTTGGTCATCGGGATGAATAGGTATTTGGTAAAAACCACTAAGTAGCAAAAATATGAAAAGTTAGCTAATCTTTCCAAAACTTGGTCAATGAATGGTAATGGAAAATGGTCTTTCATGGTTGCTTTGTTAAGCTTTCTATAATTAATGCACATACGCCATCTAGTGACAGTCCTAGTGGGCACTAAATTATTTAAGTCATTTTTCATAACTGTCAAGCCACTCTTTTTAGGGACAACTTGAACGGGACTTATCCACTTGCTATCATTGATGGAAAATATAATACTATTATCAAGCAACTTAATTTCCTCTTTCCTAACCACATTTTAAGTGTGGAATTTAATCTCCTTTGACCTTCAATGGAAGGCTTAGCATTATTCTCTAAAAAGATCCTCTGCATACACACATTTAGGCTAATACATTTCAAATCATATATAGAATAACTAATGGCACCTTCATGACTAAGTAACACATCATGTAAAGCATATAACTTATCATTGGGCAAAAATGAATTCACAATGAAAGGAAATTTACAGTTAGAGTTAAGAAATGCATATCTTAGAGTGGATGGAAAAGGCTTGAGCTCTAGCTTAACTTCTTTATTTGGTGAAGTAGACTTAGAATAATCATCCCTTCTCAAAGGCTCAAATCTTGAAGTCCTATGAGGAGGAAGGTATGGAATCGGCTCCAAGATTTTCACATTAGCTCTTTGCATCGAATATGTCTCTATGGAATCTTGCTTTAGGCACTCATATATCACTTTATTAACACATTCATCAATGGCATCAAGTGAGTCAATTCTACTTATTCCATTGTTGTAGTCTTCATCATTTTGAATACATCAAACACCATAGACTCATTATTCACTTCCAATGTAATCTTGCTTTTTTTCATATCAATAATCACACCCGTCGTCATAAAAAATGGTCTCCTAAATAAGATTGGGATTTCAAGATCTTCTTCTATGTCCAACACAACAAAATCTGCAGGTATAACAAATTTCCTAACTTCAATTGGCACCTTTTCAAAGATGCCAAGTGGGTAAGTGACAGATTTGTTTGCCATGGAAAGACATATGTTTATAGGCTTACGCTCTCCCAAATTAAGCCTCCTATAGATGGAATAAGGCATAAGATTAACACTAGCACTAATATCACATAAAGCTTTATCAAAATAAGTACTACTAATTACATAAGAGACAGTAAAACAACCTCGATCCTTGAGTTTTGGTGGGGATTTTGGGTACATAGCCTTAGATTCTTCAATAAGAGAAACTAATCCATACTCCTCAAGCTTACTCTTATGGTTAATGATATCCTTCAAAAACTTGCCCCATACCGGCATTTCTCTAACGGCATCCATAAATAGGATGGTAATGGTGATCTCCTTAAGATGATTAAGGAATTTGCCAAATTGTTTATCCAAACTATGTCTTATGAACCTTTGGGGAAAAAGTAGTATTTTAAGATCTACCTTAGGTTCATCATCCTTATTTAGTATGTCATCTCTATTTTTACCCTTCTCTCAACACCTTCTATATTTTCCTTAGCACTAACAATAACATCACCATTTCCCTTACTAGCCTCTACCTCTACCACATCACCATTATCAATCACTTTCTTACCCTTACTAGCAGCAACATTCCCTACCTCCTTACCACTCTTCAAATTAATTACTTGGCAAGTCTCTTTTGGTATAGACTCTGGTTGGCTAGGAAGCTTTCCCAAAGGTTTAGAGTTAGAGAAAGAGGCTTGTTGAGCAATTTAGGTTTCAAGGATACGGTCATGGATAGCAAGTTGATCAATTTTTGAGCTAATTTGCTTGAATTGCTCCTCATTTTGCTTATTGATGATAATTTGTTAGTAAATGAATTGCCCCATAAGAGTTTCAAGGTTGGATTTTGGTTGGGTAGGGTTGAAAGCTTATTGTTTCATGGGAAATCTAAGTGGGTTTTATAGGTTAGTGTTTGGGTTGAATTAAGAAGGGTTAAACCATGAGAAACTAGAATGGTTCCTCCATTGAGGGTTATATATGTTTGAGTTTGGACCATTTCTTTGGTTGAAACCTCCTTACAAATAGTTTACCTCCCCTCTAGAACTCATATGGCATTCATCATATGCATGAGAACTACCACATAATTCATAAGTTGAGCTTGATTTTTCCACCGAATTAATTTGAACCTTGTTTACTAGCTTCGTCAAAGCATCTACCTTGGCATTTAACATGTTTATGCTATCTAACTCAAGTATTCCTTTTCCTTTTGCCAAAGTAGTTTCATCACCTATATAACCTTAAAATGCAAGTTCTTCCAATAAAGTAATAGCTCCTGTTGGTGTCTTATTCATCCATTTATCATTAGAGGCTACATTTGTAATACTCCTATCATCATCGGATAGCCCATCGCAGAAAATTTGAGGGATCATCCAATTGGGCAACCTATGATGTGGACATTGTTTTGAAGCTCTTTAAATCTCTCCCAAGCTGCACCAAGTGTCTAATCCTTGTTTTTCTTAAAAGTGCTAATCTCATTGTGAAGCCTAGCCATCTTGTGTGGTAGGAAGTACTTATGGAGGAAAGCTTGCTTCAAGTGATAGAGTTGCTAGGTAAACTAACAAGCCAAATTTGAGCTTTGTTCCTCATAGAAAATAGAAATAGCCTTAGCCATATTGCATCATCTGAAACATTATTAATCTTGAAAGTTGCACAAACATTAAGGAAAGTGAGGATGTGAGCATATGGGTCCTCCCCCGGCAAACCTCCAAACTAATTATTCTGCACCATTTAGATGATACTAGACTTGATTTCAAAATTGTTGTTGGTAATGGTTGGATCTATAATGCCTCTAGAATTTTCAGTTATGTCCGGTAAGGCAAAGTCGGCAAAGTCCTTCTTTGCAGTTCACCCATATTCGCTTGTCTTTCTTCGTACTCTTTTAGTCGATTTTGTTCCCTACACAATTGGTGAAAAGTGCATTCAATTTTAGGGCCAAAGAATAAAATATTACTTGAACTACGAGCACGTCTCCTGGAAAACATAAAAAGAAAACAAAGATATAACTAATAAAAAAATACTAAATAAGAAAATTAAACTATAATAACTAAGTAATGAATCTATCTAAAATCTTAAAGCAACCTTTTTCTATCCTAAACTAATATTAATTTTATTTATTTTCCCCATAAATGGTGCCAAGTTTTGATGTGGGTTAAATTGTATACCCTAGCTTCTATGGCTAAATATAGGATAAGCAAGGGGTCGAACTCAAGGAAATCGAGGAATTAATTATTAATTGAAGATACTTAGATGAATAGGCTTACCAAATAATAAAAAATGTAAATAGTCAAATTATAAACTTAATTAAGTACTAAATTCACTAAACCTATACAATTAATCTAAGATATATAACAACAACAATAATTCAAGAAGTGTACAATTTAGGATAAATCAATGAACTATCAACATAAAGTAAATTTTATTAATTATGAATGAAAATGATTGGAGAATTAACCTATTACCTTTAAAGTTTATCTCTAAGTCATTTAAAGATTTCTTTGAGTAGATTTACAAGTATTCTCATGTTAATATAAATGTAAACAAAGATTATGAAGTCCTATGTCAATTCTTTTTACCCCTTTAGAAGTAGATTCCCTATCTCTAGTTCAATCTTTTAACTTAAGTGACAACAATTGTTTTTTATCAAAAACCCCAATTCTTATTGTGAATATTTGACTAAGACATTACATATAGTGATCAAGCATACATAATACAATTAAGAACTCAATTAAAGTCAAATCATTTATCCATTAATGCAAAGTAAACAATATAGTTCATTGAATTTATTATCCATTGTAATTCCAAACTACAAAGTATTTAGCATTGATACATTATGAATAAAATAATAAACATACACAAATAATATTTAATTATTAAGAAAACTATAAAGAGAAAGAGTTAAAGAAACTTAGGAATGAATTTTAGAGTCTCCAATAATCCTTTTGATAATTACTTGATGAAAAGAAAATGTCTACAATACAAATGTTCTTTTGAACTTCTTGAATATTCACCAAAAGATCTTCAATTTCCTAACTACTTTTTTTTTGTCTCTAAACTTTCTATGAATGCTCTAATAATTATTTCCAAAGACAAAATGAAGTACTTATATGTCTAGAAGTTAATAACTAAAGGGTATAAGTCATATCACACAAAAACCTATCAATATTGGTAAAGGATCACATTGCTTCAACACTAGCAGTTACTTCAAGGGTAATTTTGTCAATATAAATGAGTGAAACAAGTTTAGATGTCTTCATAAAAGTTATAGTCCCTTGAATTATCTTTTCATAGCCACTTGAATCACTTGAATTCAAATTTTTTAGTGGAAGTTATGGTTGAAAGACTAAGACATGGTCTAAAGGGTCGTGTCTCTTCAAGCGGTGTCGAGTGGTGAAGCTTAGTGCTGAGTGGTGATAATGTACCACTGTGACAAATCATGAAAATCATCAAAGGAGTGCCGACTTATGATAGTGACCTAATGTCACGACTCGTGAAAATTAAAGAGGGAAGGTGCCGACTTGCGACAGACAGACTATACTTTAAAGTTTGCCTCCTCCACTCTTTTGAACTCAAATGACTTCGATATGCTTATATAACTTTCCTTAGCTGTAAACAAACTTCAAAACTCCAATGAATCACTCATATTCATATGAATTTATCAAGAAACAATTATGATCAAAAGGCATTTGTGATTGTAAATGAAATGTATTAAAACTAGGCTAAAATGTGAACTAAATGCAACCTAATTATACATGAAACATTCTAATACTACTATGCTAATTGTAACACATCAGTAGTCCTCTATTTTTTAATGAAATGAAAATTAATTCCATAATCAACCATGAAGTGATTCAAAACCAACATTTTATGATACTCTTATAGAGTAGTGACCACCATACCACTATATTATTGGCTAAGTTTATACGCTTTTCATGCTTAACATTAAAATTATATTATAGCTTTTCAATCAATGTATGAATATAAGATAGTTCATAGAATGAGAAAGTGAAATCTCATGTTTTGCTTGGGTAACTACCAATATATGCAGAAAACTAAAGACTAAAACTAACTAGCTAATTCTAAAACTAAGTTAGCTAAAAGAAACTAAAAATGAAGAGAAAAAAAGTAAAAATAGTAGTTATAAGGGATTTGATGTTACATATGTAGCATTTTGTAATCTTGTCCTTCTTATTATATTCTTCTATCAGGCCCTCTTAACTTGGAGTATACAAATTTTGCACACCCAATTTGATGATAAAAGTCTAGAAGTAAGGTCGTGGTAGACCTTTTGTAAAATAATTAGCAAGCTAACAAGAGGTGACAAGGAGGAGATGAATGAGACCATATTATACTTCTTATTGAATGATATGACAATCAATTTTTATATGTTTTATGCATTCATGAAACATAGAATTTTTAGTTATTTTAATGGCGGATTGGTAGTCATAATATAAGAAAACTAAAGTAAGAACAACTGCAAAATCTTTAAATAAATAATGGAGCCATTGTAGTTCACATGTAACTGAAGCTAAAGCACAATATTCTGGTTCTATTAAAGATCAAGAAATAGTCTACTACTTTTTAGATATTTAGGAAACTAAAATATTGCCAAGAAAATATAGTAACTTGTGACTAATGTATGAGTATCAAGAGAAGCAACCATTTAAAATTTGAAAAAGCTTTGAGTTTTAGTGAATTCTTAACTAAAACAAAATAAGCCTTGTCTTGAAAAAGCTTTGATGTATCTGAGAACTCAATGAGCAAATGAAAGATGTGTTTTAATAGGAAAATTAAGAAATTAAGAGAGTTGTTGAACAACAAAGATAGGTTTGGTTTAGTAACGGTAAGATATAAATATATATATTTTGACCACCATGCATGTTTAAAACTCAGTTGTTTTATTTTATTCTTTTCATATCAACTTAAACACATTTTTCTTCAAACACAGTTGCCTAATTTTATTGCAATATCATACTTGAAGCTCATCATGCATGAAAGTCTATACCCTATGTCTCTGCCACTTTGACTCTAAAGTTCCTATCAATTTTTTATTCAAGCTTGCATAATACTTATTTAGATTTATATATTTAATTTCTTAATCTTCAATTACTTTTTACTAAATTATATTGTAACAGTAAAAGAATGACATTGAACATTACCAATTGGGTATTTGTGGGGCTAATAAATAGAGGGTTATCGCCATCGGTATGCGCTCTACTCGATCAATTTGGCTTGTAACAACCTAAACTTGGTGCATAGAAGCACAAAAAGGATTTGCATCAAGGAGTTACCCAATTTTAATGTTAACCATGGGTAATTTACACCGATGATACCTAAGTTTCTTGCCATATCCCATTAAAACACTTAACATTTATTTGGTTATTTAAAATTATCCAAGCTTTAATTTTAGTTTCACAATAGTACTCAACATCATTTTCCAGATAGCAAGAATAACGTGGAGCTTACATAAAGACATATATGGCGAAAAAAAATCATATTTATTTCTAAAAGTTTCTCCTAAATTAACTAAGATACATGACACCGCATCAGCACTGCATGTCCTACTTTAAAAAAAAATTATTTTATTATCAAATTTACTTATCATTTTGCAAGTTAGATTTTTCTTACAACTTTTTTTTTTTACTTTTTACATTTTCTAACTAAACACGTAATTAAAAAAAAATTTATTATTCTGTCTTTCTTTTAACTACAACTTTCTTTTATTTTTTCAGAATTTTTCATTAACCTTTTTTTCTTAAAAATTCACTAATCAAATACCCATTGAAAAAAATTCAAGCATGAAAAATAACAGTCTTCTATTTCCAACCATACCCACCCCACTTGTGACCAACACCTTCTCCATCTTGTCACTAACACCGCCACCTTCTAATCACTACACTTTCATATGGATTTCACTAATAAATCCTCCACTTTAACCCTTAAATTCTCTCCTCCCCTTTGCTTTCTTTTCTTATGTCAAAGTGAAGCCACAACTACCTCCACCACCACCGTCATCAGCACCTCCTCTACTATTAAAACAATAACATAAATAAGAGCAACAATCATCATTATCTAAGTTAAAAGTTTAAAATATCTAGCAATTAAAGTTTTAGGTAAAAGGAGCTATAGGGATGAATTTTTTAGGCTGACCTCATGCATAATGCGAGATCCACCCTCTACATATGGCTGACCATCATGCACAGTATGAGATCCACCCTCTATCTTTCTTCCTCATTTACTCCCTTCATTAGGGAATTTAGAATCTCTTACTTGGCTTGTGGTGGATAAAGATATTCTGAGTGCTTGTGGGGTGAAATCATACCAAATCTAAAAAATTAATGGAGGATGCATTCTTGTGATAATGCTCTTCCATGGTAGAAACTTTGGAGGATGGGTGGTGGGTGCTATGGGTGTTGTGTTGGTAGAAGTGATAGTGATGGTCACTACAAAAAAAAGTGATTTTAGGGACCACTTCAGGGAACAAAGTAAAATATGTTATTTTCTAATAAATTTTTTTATACAATACGGGATGATTAATTTTAGTATCCTCAATTCTTCCTAATTAATAGAATGGGGAAAATTATTTAATATAATAAGGGATGATTAATTTTAGTATCCCTAATTATTTCTAATTGATGGAATAGGGGATAATTATTTAATACATTAGGGGATGACTAATTTTAGTGTCCTCATTTCTTTTGAATTGATAGAATATGGGACAATT
Source organism: Macaranga tanarius (assembly GCA_949673435.1). Lineage (NCBI taxonomy): Eukaryota > Viridiplantae > Streptophyta > Magnoliopsida > Malpighiales > Euphorbiaceae > Macaranga > Macaranga tanarius. Next base: position 16,941 of record CATIWO010318680.1, read on the forward strand.
ATTCAATACAATAGAGGATGATTAATTTTTGCATCCCCAATTCTTCCTAATTAATAGAATAGGCGATGAAAGATTCCTAAAACTTAAAACCCTACAAATATAAATTTTAGGTAAAATCAAGTGGTAATCTAAAAAAAAATCCCGCTTTAAAATACAGATATAGGAAGTGAAATAGTTACTGATAATTTCAATTACAAAGTAGACAAGGTATCTAAAATTTCAAGTAATTCAAGATTTCAACACCAATTATGATTCTTTATCATAAGTTTTCTCAATTTATATAGATGATTAAAATTTGTATTATTTAATATTTTTTTGTTTGTTTTTAATTGAGGATTATGGGTATTATTAGGGGTTTTAATTATTTATATTATATTATATTTTTTGCATTACTCAATTGAGATTTAGGGTTAATAGGATGTTACTTGATTGAATATCAATATGAACTGCTCTCAGCCTAAAAGATGTACTTACCCACCCAAATTGCATATCCATCAGATGTAACTTAATTTTGGATCAACATGAATCTAATTAAAATTATCTCTATGAATTAACAAATACAAAATAGTCACCTCACAAAAATCTGAACTTGTTTTGGATATGGGTTTTTGTCTCAGTCAAAATATTTGATAAAGTAAAAGATAAATTGATCACCGTTATACCTTTTTTCTTTTTTTTCTATGTTTGGTTCATCGAAGAGAAAAGGCAAAAAAATTTTAAGGTGAAGGAAACAAGTAAACATAGGGGAGAAGAAACGGTAGGTGATTTAATAATGATTATTAATTAATAATCATTATATTTTATGAATTTTATGAGTTTGCTAGAATCTAACTTCTATTATATAAGGTAACTAATGAAACTTGCCTGTAGTGATAAATTATGACCATGTTAAGACATCTTACTACCATAAAAGTACAAAATTTCTATAATAGATTTATTAATTTTGAATTTTCATATTCTTACCAAATTTTGTCACTTGTAAAGAGATTATTTTTGAACAAAGCCCTAATGTCAATAAATTAGCAGTCAACTAGGTAAATCTAAATTACTACAGTTGCCAAGAACATTAAATTGTCAAAATTAGTTGGATTGTTGATTAGATTTAGAAAATGACATTTAATTATGCCTCTTTTTTTTAGATCATTCACCTATATGATCACATGTTTCAACATATTCCTTTTATGTATAGTCTTTTTTTTTTCTTGTATAACTCCTACTTTAAATATTTTGTCTTTATATGCACTTTACATATTTTATCTTTGCATGCAATTCTTTTTATAGTAAAAAGCCTCTGTCATTAACAATGGAAGGGTATGTCCATACCTGTATTTGCAAGCCATCACCCACTCTCTATCTACATCCATCGGCAAGCACGTGCCTCGCATTCCAAATGCCACACCACACTGTACTCGGGTTAGCACCCAAAGTAGCTGTAAACAACGTCCCGATTGGAAAATATTTAGCTATGAACATTATTAAAGTTAAAGCATTTGGTCTAACAATGATACTCCATGCTTGTTTCCCCAAAAGAGCAAGATTGAATGAGTGAAGAAGCCTAAAATTCAACCCTCCAAATTCTTTCCTCCAGTAAAAACTTTCCTAAGAGGCCCAATGTATCTTCTTTCCCCTATTTAGCCTCTAACCCTACCAAAACAAATTCGTAATTCATTATAGCTCATCACAAAGAGAAACGAGAAGAAGGAAGGTAGTAATACAGTATACGAAGGTAGTTTTTAAGCTACAGATTTCAGCAACACTTCTTTCCCCGCTTGCATTAACATCTTACCATGCCAACCAAATAAGCGCTGCCATAACCTATCATATAGGTAACTAAACATACTCCTCTTATGCTTGCCAATAAGAGAAGGCAACCTAAGATATCTTTCGGTATTGAGAGGACTCGAAACACTAAACACATTCTTAATCCCATCTTGTAAGATTCCCGGCATATTAGGACTAAAAAAATTTTTTAACTTTTGGTAATTTATAGCCTGACCCTAGTCAACCCCATACTGATTAAGGATATTCTTCATATAACTGTACTCCTCTAAATTTGATCGAAAGAACAAAAAGTTGTCATAGGCAAATAGCAAATGGGATACAAAAGGGGCACCTCTACAGATTTTAACCTTATGAACATTCCCTGTTGATTCTGCTTACTTAATTAAGTAACATAAGCCTTCTACACACAAGATGAACATGTATGGCGTAAGTGGATCACCCTACCTCAGTCCTCTATCCGGGATAATCCTACTAACGTCATTACCATTAAGGGCCATATGGTATCGAACTGAAGGAACACAAAGCATTATCCAGATTACCCAACACTCATGAAAACCCATTCTGAGCATAATAGTTTTTAGATATGACCATTTGATTATGTTATAAGCCTTGCTTATGTCGATTTTAAGAGCCACATCACCTTTCCTTCCTTTTGTCATCCGTTTCATATAATGAATGGATTCGAAAGTTGCAATCATATTGTCTTGATGCTTTTATGGGAAATAAAAGCTGCCTGCTCCTCAGAAATTAGACCTGATAAGATAGGCTTTAACCGATTAGCAAGAACCTTTGCTAAAATTCTATAAACTAGATTACAAAGTGATATAGGCCTAAGATTTCATATAGACTACGGGTTCTCTTTTTTAGGGATCAAAACAATACGAGTTTCTATAAGAGCCTCTAGAAAACACCCTTATAAAGATAGGAGGAGCAAAAGGAGAAGACATCCATACCTATAGAGGACTAAAAATGTTGGAAAAATGTTTGGTTAAGACCATCCGGTCCCGCCGCCTTATCCGGGTGCATTTGCATCACTACTTTATAAAATTCAGTATGAGTGAGAGGTGTTAAAAGCTGTGAGTTATCTTCTCCAGAGACCCGAGGCTAAACATAACTAATATCTGGTTAATAATGGATTATATCAATAGCAAATAGGGATCTAAAATAATCTGTAGCCAAAACACCCAGATCTACATCTCCTTCTACCCAAGGCCCGTCATTATGCCTCAGCTTAGAAATTGAATTTGCCCACTTTCTAGAGGAGGCAAACACATAAAAATATCTGTTGTTATGATCCTTACATCGCAACCAATAATTCTTCACCCTTTGCTTCTAATATGTTTCCTTTTAGCTCAAAATATCATTAAATTTGTTGTAGAGAGCAAGTACTCTATCATCCAAATTGTCATTCAAAGCTGACATAGCTCTGATCATCATCCAATTGAACTTAATACAGCTCCTCCTAGATAGAATCACTGCACTCGCCATTTCCAATTTGAGAATTCTTGGCTTGTTGAAGAGGATTTCCTGTTTACAGTACAAAGGTCTCTTAGCCCTAATTCTTCTTTGTAATTCCTTGAGAAAATTAATTGTTGTAGGGTTGATATGGAGAATTGGGGATTATGTTACCAATGGAAATTTATAGATTTTATTAAAAGAAAGTAATTAATAAACTCTATTGGTTTTATAGGATATGGCTTCAGATAAGAGTTAGATAGGGATTAATAATATTCAAAATTTGACATATATTTAGGGGGTCCAGGAGTTTCTTACTTATGCATTTATGCATTCATCAATTAATCATGTAATTCTTTGTCCATGTACGAGGTGTAGAAATGTGAATTACAAAGAAAATTTTGAAGTTAGATATAACTTGTTAAAGCATGGAATTGTCAAAACTTATATTGTTTGACATTTTCATGGTGAGTCCCTAAATGAAGATATTGATATCAACAATGAGTTAGATTGCAATACTGAGCCTTTTGTTGGATGATAATATGATTGGATAGGTGAACGATATCTTTATTCCTTCAAATCTCAATAATAATGTAGAAAATAATTATGATTTTTTCAATTCTAGTGAAGCATTTACAGAAGAGGTGCCTAAAGGAGATGTAACTAACTTTTATCATTTATTAGGTGAAGCTAAGCAAAAGTAGCACTTAGAATGTGAGCTTTCAAAGTTAGATGTTATAGTTAAGTTGCTTTACTTGAAGAGTTTCCATCAATGTATCAATGTATCATTTGAAGATTTACTTGGTCTATTAAGAGAGATTATTCTAAATAGAAACAAAAATACTAGAGTCATATAGCAAGGCTCAAAAATATATTAGCACTTTGGGCCTCAATTATAAGAAATATAATGTTTATCATAATCTTTGTACTTTATATTGGGGTCCTTTTTCTAATTTAACTTCTTGTCAAGTTTGTGGATTGTCTAGGTGGAAGTCTTATGAAGGGTTAGACAATAGTAAAAAGATTTCACATAAAGTGTTATGATACTTTCCTTTAAAACCCAGACTATAAAGATTATATAATCCAGTCATATTGCTTTAGATATGTAATGGCATAAAGAGAAATGGGTTGATGATGGCATAATAAGACACCAGCTGACATTCTTGCATGGAATAAATTTGATGAGCTGCACAAAGGATTTAGTGATGATGTTCACAATGTGAGATTAGGTCTTACAACTGACAGTTTCTAACCTTATAGAAATATGAGTTCACAACACAGTATCTAGCTTGTTATTCTTATACTTTGCCTCCTTGGATGTGCATAAAAAAATCTAACTTGATTATGTAAATGATTATACCTCGAGAGGATAGTTCAGGAATGGGCATAGATATATTTTAACAGCCTTTAATACATGTGCTTAAGGTACATAGTGGAACACATTATTACTATTTTTTTGAGATGCTTGATTGGATATTTATAAAAATTAATTCAACAATTAATTATTGTCATTTTTTTATGTTAATTCTTCATAAAGTTATTATATTAATTGAGTAATATAATTTGAAAAATTAAAAAGATATTATATATTCAGTATGGTGATGATGCATAATTATAAGAATTTACTTATTAAGCATACAAATTGTCACTATTAAAGAATTACCAATAAAAATTGTCTATATATATTTAAAAAAAATCAAAAGAGAAAATAGTAAAGATGAGATACATATCATCCCCAATAAAACTTTTATATTTTTTCAAATGAGAACAAAAGTCATCCTAAAAGATAGGAATGAAAATAATTGTCTTCTAAAATAAAATTCATCTTCTAAAATAGGGACAAAGGTTGTTCTTAATGATGGGAATGAAATTTTTCATCCTCTTAAATAGGGATAAAAATTGTCTTCTTAAGCTAGGATAAAATCTTTCCTTAAAATTAGAGATGAATAACATCCCTTTAGTATTTGGATGATTATCGTCCCACCTTTAAAGGATGACAATCGTTCCTATATTTAGGGATGAAAATCATCACTTAATTTGGGGACAACAATTGTCCATTAAATGGGGACGATATTATTATTTTTGTCCTCTATACAACAAGGGACGGAGGCAAAAGAGATAACATAAAATCATCCGAAAAATAATGGGGGACAATTTTAAATATTTTAGAGGATGGTTTTTTTTATCTCCTAATCTTTCTTTTTTTTATAGTGAGTTATGGATTAGTGGTGGTGGTAGTGATATGGAAATTGTGTTATAATAGTAGTGGCGGCAATGGTGGTGAGATAATCTAAAATTTTTTAATTGAGGAGAGTGTTTGGCTGGTAAGAAAATTTGAAAAAAAAAATTATAGTTGTAAAATAATAAGCAAATTTAATTTTAAAAAATAAAAAATTATTGAGACACGTGGCACTGACGTGGCGCTACATGTCCTAATTAACCTAGGTGAAAATTTATAAAAATTATAATTTTTCTTGCCACATATACCTCTATGTAAGCTCCACGTCACTCTTGTTGATCGAAATGATTTTAGGTACTACAATGAAATTAAAATTAAAGGTTTGAGAGTTTTAAGTGACCAAATAAATGTTGGGTATTTTAATGGGTTCTAGTGAGAAATTTAGGTACCATCAGTATAAAGAACTCCATTAACTAGTTGAACAATGCTTTGATGTGCAGAAGTCTAGGATGATAAAACTCATAGGAAAATGACAAAATATGACCACTACTGTGACACCCCATTCCACCGGCACCCTGGTCGCCTAGCGCCATACTTTTCACTGTCCACCCGAGGCACCAATATGGAGAGGCGTCACTTATAAGAAAATTCTAATGTCGCCTTAATATTGAACTTGTCATATCATCTAGCTATTAGAAATATATATATATATATATATATATATATATATATATATATATAACAAAACATGACCACTACTATGACACCTCACTCCACCGGCACTCTAGTCGCCCAGCGCCATACTCCTTACTATCTGCCCAAGGTACCGACATGGAGAGGCGTCACTTATAAGATAATTCTAATGTCACCTTAATATCCAACTTGTCATATCATCCAGCTATTAGAAACATATATATATATATATATATATATAAAACTCTAATAGAAATCATCCAACAAAAGCAAGATTAATGGCAAGAGCAAACACTCAACTAGTATAATATACAAATGTAGTGTTCTGTCACAAGTGGGCTGGTAAGGAGAAGGGTTATACAATATCATTTACAAATGTACACCAAAAGAAGATATAACCCCACCCCTAACATCTTAGCCTGACAAGCCTTGGAGAGTACTACGATAACTACAACAAAAATGCAGTTACTCTCCATCACAAAGCCCATCCTCAAAAGAAAAGATCTAAAAGCTGCTAGGTCTAGGTTAGGAAAACTCGAAGCCCTAGAGTAGTCGCGTAGGTCACTGTCACAACAATCAAATAGCCATACAGGAAGTCCTGCCGATCCGTATGGGTGTGGTAGTCGACAACGATGGGTTCTAAAGATACCCTCAGGGATACAATAGTGTCAGCATCATGTCGGACAAAGTAATGGACCTCTGTCTTCTCCCCGACTACATCGTAGGTCATAGCGATCCTGTGTATAGCCATACTATGTACAATACATACAATATCTAATTTATATTAAAAAAGAAAATAAAAATAGAGTGGTAAGTATTTTCACAAGAAAATACCCAGTGAGCAAACAGACTACAACGCTATCTTAAGAAACAATAGGAATGAATAATAATCAGAACACTTAAAGTAATAAGGATTAAATTTTATCTTCCACAGAAAATAATTCTTTAAAATAAACAAGTTTATAATCAAATTAAAAGAATCATTTAAATTAATTCTTTAAAAATTCAATTCCGGTTTCCCAAAAATTAAACTTCCTTTTTGTCTTTCACACATTTTAATCATCTTTCCTTTCAAAATTTTGTTCTCATATTTATAGCACAGTACAGTACAACACAGTATTACTGATTAGGTTGCTATCGCTGTGGTGGGTACCAATCAGCACATTAAAAGTTCAATCCATGTATGCATACCAATATATATATATACTACTCGGATTAACCCCAAAGGTTTTTATGAATCACGAGCGTTGTCCCAAAGACAGTTATCGTAATCATATATTTCATTTCTATCAATTCCTCATTCTACTCCAGGTACAAAAATATCATTCACATGTGAGTTATTGTGTCCCTAAATAGTCTTATGCCTTACAAAACCCAACCGTACTTCGGGCACGGTCTTACTACAACCTTTCCTTTCAGTGTACACGTGCTTATAAAACTATTATATTTTCAAATATATATATAGTTCTTGTAGATTAAAATACTTTACTTTCCTTATAAATTACTTGTATCATAAACTCGGGTGTCAGAATAGGTCAAAATCAACTCAAAATAGCATTTTGATCCACTGAGGTGTTGGTATAGTACAGAGGTACCGCCTTTGTACTCACTGAGGTGCCGCCTTAATGGCCTAATGAGGCATCACCTTAGTGCTCACTGAGGCATCGCCTTCAGGCCTAGATGGGCTAAGGCGTCGACTTAGTGCAATCAGGCGTCACCTCAATGTAATCAAGCGCTGCTTCAGTGTAATCAGGCGGAACAATTTTTAAATTTTTGCAATAGGAAGATTAAAACACCCAAAAAAGTCTGATCAACGTGAAAATTTAAGAAAAATAGAGAAAAGAAGAAAATCCACTCACTAAATGTCGGCTCCTCCTTTTTCTTTCTTTTTCTCCTTCTTCCGCTTGCTTCTCCTTCTACTTTCTTTTCTTTTTTTCCTCTTCTTCCTTATCTACCAGATATGGTGGTTTAGCCATATTTCCCTTTTAGCCCCTCAACTTTATTTGTTTCAATTAAGTTCTTCCTTTAAACTTATTTTTATTACAATTTAGTACTGACCCAAAATAACTTTAATTATTCGGGTGCGGACATAACAATTCTTCCCCACTTAAGAAATTTCATTCTTGAAATTTGAAGAACGCTCATATCGAACCTAACTCGCACTTGAGGGGAATAGGTGCGGATATTGTTGTCTCATATCCTCCTCTCGCTCCCATATAGCTTCTTCACAAGAAAGATTCCTCCATAATACTTTGACTAAAGGAACAACTTTGTTACATAACACCTTTTGATCTTTTGCCAAAATTAATATTGGCACTTCTTTGTAGCTCAAATTCTCCTTCAACTCCACCGGTTGTTCCTGTAGTATATAAGAAGGATCACTTATATATCTTCTCAATATCAAGACATGGAAAATGTCGTGAATTCCAGAAAACTTAGGGGATAAAGCTAATCGATAAGCCACCGGCCAAGCATGTTTAATTATTTCATACGATCTAATAAATCTTAGGCTTAATTTGTCATGTTTACCAAATCTCAGCACACCTTTCCATGGTGATATCTTTAAAAATAGTTTTTCACCAATGTTGTATTCGATATTAGCTCATTTAAAGTTGGTGTAGCTTCTTTATCTATTTTGTGTCATCTTCAAATTCACTTAAACTACGTGAATATTCTCCATAGTCATTTGTACAAGTTCTGGGCCCAACAATTTCCTTTCTCCGACTTCCCCCTAGCATATTGGGGTTCTACATTTTCTTCTATATAGTGCTTCAAAAGGTGCCATATTGATACCACTTTAGTGGCTATTGTTATAAGCAAATTCCATTAATGGTACTTACTTATCCTAATTACTTCCAAAATCCAACACGCTAGCCCTAAGCATATCTTCCAATACATGTATAATGCATTCAAATTGGCCATTTATTTGAGGATGGAAAGTTGTACTAAACTAAGTACCCAAAGCTTCCTACAGACTTGGCCAGAATCGTGATGTAAATCTTGGATCACAATCTGATACGATTGATGCCGGTGCCCCATGTAACCTTACGATTTCTTTTATATATAGCTCTGCCAACTTATTTAAGTTGTAATTAACATTAACAGGTAAGAAATGTGCTCACTTTGTCAGACGATGGATGGTTACCCATACTGCATCATTTCCTTGTTAGGTTTTTGGCAATCCTATCATAAAATCCATTGTGATGTGTTCTTATTTCTATTTGGGAATTGGTAAGGATTGTAGTAATCCAGTAGGATGTTTGTGCCCCGTCTTCATTTGCTGACAGGTCAAATATTTTGACATAAATTCAGCTACATCACCTTTCATTCCTCTCTACCAATAACTTCTTTTTAACGTTCTATACATTTTTGTACTTCCTGGATGCATAGTATACGCCGAACAATGTGCCTCTTCCATTATTTCTCTTTTTAATTCATCTACATTTGGCACATATAATCTATTCCCAAACTTCAAAATTCCTTCTTCGCTACAACTCAACTCATTCACCTTTCCTTTTTTCACATCACTACACAGCTTTTTTATTTCTTCATCTATCCATCGTGCTGCCAAAATTCTTTCCATTAGAATATTCTACTAGAAGTGTCTACTTTAAGCTCAGTATCTAACTTCCTTAATTCAATCAATAATGGCATCTTGACAACGCGGATGTAACATAAAGTTCCACTTGATTTCTGACTTAGAGCATCCGTAACCACGTTCGCCTTTCCTGGGTGATACTTGAAGGATTGTATGATCATGCAACAATCAAAAGTGTGGAATTTAAAAATTTTAATTGTATGCAACTCTTGCATTATGCATGAACCACATCCATACCCATAGATCATATCACATAGAAAATGCATAACTAAACATGCATCTAGGATAACATAATACATCAACAAACAACCAAGTCATGCATTCATAATACTAGACCTAACAACTAAGGGTTTGGTAACACTTATAAAACTTGAAGTTGGTAACATGATTGATAAGCTTTAGTTGATGTTAATCTACAAGCTCCAAGCTCCCCAAATGTGAAGCCTCTTGCTTGAAACACACAAGTTGCACAAGGATGATCTTCAAGAATGGTGAAGCTCTACCCATAAGCCTCTTTTTTGATTTGACCCAAGAGCTTGTTAGAGCCACTCCAGGCTTGAATGTATGGAATAAAGATGTAACCTCCAATGGATGATGGACTTTGAACTTGTACAACTCTTGTACAATAATGGCTTTAACTTGAAAGCAAACAACACTTGTGTATATTTGAATTCTCTACACTCGAAGAAGAAAAAGGAAGAAGACACTCTCAATCCTTTTCTCTCTTTTATTAGAATATTAAATTTGCTCTCAAATGTGCATTAGGATTAGTTAGCTTAGTTGTCTCTACAAACTCTACTAACTTAAACAAAACCAATATTATAATAATATGATAATAGCTTGAGTATCTCATACTCAAGCCACATGAATATCCATAGCTTGAGTATCTCATACTCAAGCCACATGCATTGCTATAGCTTGAGTGTATCACACTCAAGCTACATGCATTTGATAGATTGAGTATCTCATACTTTATCTATATGCATGGATTTGGTTTATAAGTGAGTGGGTGGTGTTTGGTTATATGGATAACCTTAGCCTTGATATCATTAACTCTTAATGGATATGGGCTAAGGTTGTGGGAATATGAGCTTCTCTACACTTAGAGAAGGCCCACTCTATACCAAACTAGACAACTTATTGGCTTATTTGAACTCTTTAAATAAAGCCCCATCCTAAGCCCATTTCAAGTCCATCTTTATGAATATACATGGTCCATCTCCTAGCCCATCTTAATCAATATACATGGTCCATCTCATGGCCCATCTTAATCAATATATATATAGTCCATCTCATTGCCTATATATGAATGCATTTGGAGAAAAATATTAATCTAATCCTTGAACTTAATATCACATATTAAATCAAGTCCAAATTAATATTTATTAATTGTAATTAAGTTTTAATCTTTGAATTTAGATTTCGGGATATGCTAGATCCCCACATATGCGCAAATCCAATTTAATTAATTTAATTGATTAATTAAACTCTTTAATTAATAATCAAATTAATATTAATCTCCACAAGTGCAACCCTTGTGTGTATGACTTACTAGGTTCAAGTCTAAATGGCAATGGAAAATAATATTAATACTTAATATTATGGAAACACCTTTCCATTCTAAATGTGAAAATCCTAATTAATCACATTTAGTTCCCATAAGTCGTGAGTGACCCCTAACATAGATGTCATGACTATCCAATTAGAAATAAATGCTTTATATATAGATCCATAAGAACCACAGAACACAATTACAGTTCACTAAATGTTCCTTCATTATAAGATCCCGATATTGGCTAGAGTCACAGTTTAGTTAAACTCTAATTGCCTCTATCATATGACCTCATCTTAAGTTCAATTCTTGATAAAACATAACTACTATTAGAAACTCTTTTCTAGCACTGAAACTCTTTTCGGGTAAGTCAAGTTTGACTTGGCTAAGTACTTATTCATCAAGAATAACTTAGATAGTATAGGATCTTATCCCGGTTCACTTTAGGTAATGAATTCCATCTTGGCTGATCACTTATCCCTATATATAACCAACTAGAGCCACCACACGCCATATACTCATGCGTGGCTAGCATAAGTATGTAAGCAGTAACAAACTCTAACCAACCATATGTGGATGACAGTGTCGCCTCAGGTCAAAGGACCATATGCACCATTATATTCAAGATTATGATTGTTGACCAAAGTGAATATTTATGCAATTATAAATCTTACGTCACATGTTCGATCCACTTATCACATGAGTATCTATATGTCTATTATGATATCTCATATTAAGTAGCATGAGACTCACTACTTCCCACTATCGATATCACATATCGTTCAAGGAAAATAGACATAGGTGATAGTCTAGGGATTAATACTACCCTTATATTAATCCAACGACTATGAACATTTATAGCATATGTACCAAATGAGTTTGTCACTCATATTATCAACTCTTGATAATAAACTCATTCAATATAATACTAAGGG
>CATIWO010318718.1:0-11325 GCA_949673435.1 Macaranga tanarius
GTCCGCCACTTGAAGTGGCGGACTGACTGTTATTTTGAAAAAAAATAATTTTTTTAGGCAGTCCGCCACTTGAAGTGGCGGACTGCCTTGCATTTTTTTTAAAAAAATATTTTTTTTGCAGTCCGCCAGTTTGATTGGCGGACTGACTTCAGTCCGCCAGTTTGACTGGCGGACTGTCAAAAAAAATCAAATTTGCACAGTAAAAACACCATAAATTGGGAATAACTTTCCAAACTACCATAAAATGGGAAAATGTTTTCATTTTTACCACAAATTGGTAAAAAGCCCGAGGATGGGAGAGGGCCTTTGCAGAGCTGAGTACTGCAAGACAAGGCGCCCTTGTGTAGCCAAGAGGAAGAAACAATATCAACCCAATAGCCCTCTAATTCCTTAATGTGAAAGGGTACCATTATCGATCTCAAAAGAGGCAAAAGGCCTTGAATTCCCATTCTCTTTGAGAATTGTATCAGTTGTGTTATCTTCGCTTCAGTTCAGTCATTTGGGGACAGAGACATTGCATTGTTATTATAGTTAGGAGTTAGGAATTTAGTAGTTGCATGCACATTTGTATTGGCGGGAAAATCTTTTATTTTCCTTTTTATTTTTCATCAAAAACTCCACAAACTATAAACAGGGCCACATAAGCAAAGTTGCCGAGTGTATCTGGGCTACATCCTACAGAGGCTTGTACTTTTCAAGACAAGCGGATATTTATATTAATATTTTTTTTTTATAACTTGACGAACATATTAGAAAATTTTATTTATATTATATGTCCTCCATGAGTAGTCCAAGTGGCAAAAGGCGTAGACATATGTTGTGGAGACCAATGATCAAACCTCCACTATATATATAAATATATATATATAGGATCGAACCCCACCCCTTGTGGTGTTGGGAATTATACTAAAAATAAAAAAATTGATTATTAAAAAACTTAAACTAGTAAATAAAATGTAAAATAAAATAAAATTTAGAAAAATATATAGTTTTGAAAAAATTTACTCTCTAGTCTCTAGTTAAGTTCTTTTTTTTTCAGTACTTTAGAAGTGGAAGCTAGGATCAAGTCTCAGCAATGTTAAATTTCTATACTCAATGCTAAAAAAAAAAAAAAGGCAAGACATTTTTTACAATTTGTGTAACATTGAAGGGCATAAAATGGCGAATACAAAAAAGAATTGTCCACAATATAGCAATTTTGGAAGCTGAAAAATAGACAAATTTTTTAGTAGCAACATCCACTATCCAATAAGCTGAAAATAGATATATAATTTTTACTATGATGACTATAACAAAGTAACTGAATTCTATCTCAAGTTCTGAAAGCTGTATATGACACTATTGTCAAAGGGATGAAGTTTCACTAATGTTGAAATTTATGCACTCAGGATTGACAGAGTAGAGATCACGAGCAGATGTAGTAGATACAGAGGAAGATCCAACCCATGTGTTATCTGATGAAACAGTTACTTTCTGGCTTCTACTTGAACCCTGACGATGCATCTGCTGGTAATGGTCCTTTAGGGGTTTAAACTCCATGTTATCAATGTAAATGCTAGGATCTGAGATCACTTCCTCGATGCTGGTTTGTCCTTCAAGAATACTCACCACTGCTGACATTGTAGGCCTTAGAGTTGGTGATGCATTGCAGCATAGCAAAGCAATTTTAATCATCCTTTCAGCCTCTTCCTTGTTGAATTCTGACTCCAAACTTGGGTCCACAATCTCCATTACATTACCTTTTTGTTGCAGAATAAAGCCCTGCAATAGTAGTAAATAGTAATGCCAAAAACAGTTGAAGCGTGTAACAAAGATTCAAAGAAAAGTAAAATTAATGATCCTTATGGTGAAAACTTACCCAGTCAAGCAGACAGACACCTCCATTTTTAGGCCTGTAACTTCCATTGCTCTTTCCACTTACAATTTCTAGAGCAACCACCCCAAAGCTGTATACATCTGCTTTCTCTGTAAGATAACCCCAGAGTGCATATTCTGGAGCCATATACCCTCTGGAATTTAACAACATGCCAGATTAATGCATCCAGTCAAGAGCATGCGAGTTCTTTTAGGAGAACATACGAATGTCAGTTCTTTTAAAAGAACGTATGCATCATGCATGCGAGTTCTTCTTTCGAAAGAATGTATGTATGCGAGTTCTTTTAAGAGAACGTATAAACTGCATGTTGATCAGGAAGATACATTAAATGGGAGAAGAATTGTATAAGCATATAAGAGCTTACATAGTTCCAGCAATTCGAGTGCTAATGTGAGTGTTCTCCTCTTCATTCAGCTTAGCTAGCCCAAAATCTGATATCTTGGCATTCAGATCCTTGTCAAGTAGAACATTAGTAGCTTTGATGTCTCTGTGTACAATTCTGAGTGTTGATTCCTCATGAAGAAATGCTAGACCTCTAGCTATTCCAACACAAATCCTTTGTCTTGTATCCCAATCCAGCTTCACAATTCTTGATTCTGAATCTGCAACAAACCAGGTGTATTAAATAAAAAAAATGACAATGTATTTACTAGTTATAGTGTAAACGAGTTATATATATGTATGCATTCTTCTAGGAGAGCTATTAAATGGCATTCTTCTTACCGAAGAGTGCACGTGCGAGACTGTTGTTTTCCATGTACTCATATACCAGGAGTAACTGATTTCCCTGTGTACAACATCCGTACAGTTTTACAAGATTGGGGTGCTGCAAACCTGATATCATCCCTATTTCATTCACAAATTCACGGTTTCCTTGTTTGGACTTAGAAGATAGCTGCTTCACTGCTATGACCGTGCCATCTGATAGTTCACCCTGCAATGAGTTACAGTATGCATTTAGCATTTGATGGAACGTTAATGTTAATCTTGGGCAAGTTTGCCCCTCTACGTATCAAGAGATATGCGTACCTTGTAAACAGATCCAAAACCACCTTCTCCAATCTTGTTAGCAGAATCAAAATTGTTAGTGGCAGCTCTTAGTTGTCTCAAAGTGAAGGAACCAGTTTGCAGATCCATTCCCCTAAGATCTGCCAGATAATTAACAGATGGCATGAAGTCACGTATTCTTAAGGAAACATTACTCATGTACTCACAACATTTGAGCATCAGAATGCAAATTATGGCCACTTTGCCTATTGTGCGTTGATCAGTAGAAAGATTTCTTAAATCACACAAATGGTTGATTTGGCTCTACCTTTGTCTCCTTTGTATTGGCCCTGCCAACAGAATTTCCAATAAAGGGCGCCAATTGCTACAAGAACAAGCAATAATGTGGAAGTAGCAACTCCAATAATAATAGGTGTTTTACTTGCTTCTTCAGGCTCTGAAGTTCAGTAAATTCACAAACAACAATAAAAGAAGAGCCAGTGAATGAGATCATAAATATTAACTGTAAACAGAAGTCAAAACATTGCTAAACTCTGCGAACCTTCACAATGAGCTTTGAGACCTGAAACAAAACGGAACAAACCATGATTGTTAGGTTCATATTTAAAGCAACCACTTAAATTATGGACATAAACAAGCTAAACAAGACCCGCAAAACCACAAAGCATTATGTTACATACTGGAGCATACAGAGACAGCAGAAATAAGAGGACCATAATTTCCTCTGCGAGGGATTACTGTGGTCCCTTTCCCAGCCCAGTACAAACGAATCTCCAGGGTATTGTCCACCACACTTGCATTACAAACTTTTATGATCTCTCTATTAGGCCCGTTGGCTTCCTTAGCGATATTAAAATCCTTCCACATTAGCTTTCCCTGAAACGGAACTTCTTGAGCTAAGTCTTCTCTTGAAAAAAAAAAAAAAAAAAAAAGGGAAGAAATGACTAGCAGTACCTGAACATAAATGTCAAATATGCGCCTTGCAACTTTGTTATATGCCTTCTCGTCTGTAAACTGTATCTCAGCAAAGTGGAGTTTAGCAGTGTAAATCCCATTTTCTAGACAATATCCATAGTAAGTGAGATAGACAAGTGCGTTGCGGGCTGTTGAATATAATTCTGGGAGATTAGAATCTGATGATAACGTGTTATTGTTTTTGAAGAATTGATTAACATCCATGTAAGCTCCTGTGCTGCTAAATCCCCAATTTGTTCCTTTAATGTAATTCCTTGATGCCCCGTCTTCAACCTCTTGGTCACCTTCATACAAGAGTTTCCCATAGCCATTCTTAACAGTTTTATCTGGTCCCCCACAATTTATATGGAACGAATTATAATCTGCAATATATGAAATTGTCATCAGTAGTACTGCAAATGTTCCCTACATATTGCAAAATCAATTTCACAGTATGGAAGTTTCCTCTCGTCAGGAAATAACATACTTACATTTTTGACACACGGACAAATTGAAGCATGGAAGCAGTCCACTTCTGTATAAGATGAAAATTATAGTATTAACAAGATATAATAAACAATATTTCAAGCAATTCCATAGATCCAACTTGACTGCATACCAGTGGAAGATAAGAGACTTACAAGTTTTTCCTGAAAGATGAGCTTCGATATGTGTTTACATTTCTGATTGAAAATTAACATAAATAAGTTAATAATTAATAACCAGGAAACTACCAATTTTAAAATTGTCAGGAAGCATACATTGTTTCTTTGCAGTCTGACGGCCATGAAATGTTATTGTAAGAAAGATCACTGTAAACAATCGACGGGATGGTTAAATTAACAGGATATGAACATCAACATGATGAATAGATTGAACGAATGTATGAAGTTAGTCATAGGTAAAGCAATACAACTAGAAAAATGGTTACATACAGATAAAACATGCATGTAATGAAGGAATAGAAGTGTAGAACCGTACACATGTTTGTTTAGACTGATGTTTTCAGGTACATTCCCAGTGAGCATGTTGTAACTCAAGAAGCTGGTAAGAAGCCACAATATTATACCTGTATCCGTGTTCTCAACTTAAACAACTAATTTTAGTACACAAATTCCAAGAAGTGACTTACGTAAAATCCGGCAGGTTGGCATCAAAAGGAATTTCCCCTTCCAACTTGTTAAAAGTAACGTCACTGTAAAAAATTGCTGCACAGATTAAATTTAAGGCATTCTATGCTTGCTATGCAGTAATAAATAATGATGGGCTCAACCATTTTTTTTATAACTGCTATGATATTTTTGTCATTAATTCATGATAATACATTTGCTTTTGCACTCCTTATGCAAGAATTGTATTAAAAAAACTCTGCTTTGCTTTGGAATTAAATTATTGCAAGATTGCAACCATGTGAAAAATTTTTCAGTTGTTAACTTCTATAGACGCAGTTTAATTATAAAGGTAACTTATACTTACAGTAGTTTTGTCATATTCTTCAATTTCCATATATTTTCTGGAATTTTCCCCGATAAATTCATGTTTCTCAAGACCCTGCTAAAAATTACAGGTTAGTCTTAACTCTGGATGTAACATATATTCTCGTGAATATTCTATGATCTTACAAACTTGTCAAGTAGTTAACTTACAGGATTTCCAACTTCTTGGAAACATTGGCCACGTTAGGAAACTGAAACTCTGGCCCAGATACTTCACTCATCCTCCTGTAATATGGTAAGGCAGGGTAATTGACTTGGATGGTACCCAAACTTTACTCCGTGTTTCAAAATTGATACCAAACATTAATTTATTTCTTTCTGGTTACCCAACTTTACTTTTGTTTCAAAAGAGATATTGCCATAAAAATTTTAGTCTTCCAAATTTTTAGTTGAAATTTTTTTGGTCCTTAAATCTTTTAATTTTTCAATTTAGTCCTCAAATCACAAAGAGTTTTAGAAATATACCTTCTTCAAAGCTCTGTTACCATTTAGGGTGAGTCTGCTCTTATTAGGCGGAATCAAAGAGCTGCTTAGGGATCTTGAGGCCTAGAATCAAATAATTTAGAAATTCTATGTTTTAATCCCTAAGTAGCTCTTTATTTTTGCCTGGTAATAGAAGATGGGTACTAGTAGGCATGGCCACGGGCTGGTTTGGACTTGAAATCAGACCGAAATTGACTTGGTCAATCTAGGACCAGAATAGATCAAACTCGGAACTGGCCCAAAACTAGGGAGGTCTAATTCGAAGGCAGTTCCTCCCAAATGGAATTGAAACCAGCGGTTCTAGTTTCGAACTGTCCAGTTTCAATTCTAAACTGAAATTTTTAAAAAAATATATATTTAATTTATTTATTTTTCTCATTTAATTTATTAATTCAAACCCTTTATATTTTTTATATTGCAAGCCTAACGTAAAACTAATTTAACATATTTCTTTTAATTTTATTTTTAATTCAAACCCTTTAAATTTTTAATTTTAAGTCAACTACAACTAGCCGAGTAAATGAATTTATTTTATTTTTTAAATTTAATTTTTAATTCAAACCTTTTAACTTTTTTCTTTAAATTAAAGTTCTTCAACTTCAAATCAATCTCTTTAAAGTAATTTCATTTAATTTTTTAACTATTATTTTAAAAAAAAAAATTGAATCGGCCGAACTGGAGCCATAAATCTGAATCGGGAGGGGCCAGTGCCAGCCTTTGTGGAACTATGAACTATTTCTGAACCAGAACTGGCTGGTTCACAAACTATGGCCGAGCCTAGGCACTAATTAGAGCCTTGAGAAAGTTGATTTCTAAAACTTTTAAAAGTTTCTAGACTAAATTGAAAAGATGAAAGTATAAGGATTAAAATGGTTTTAGAATAAAGATTTGGAGGACTAAAAATTTCTAATAGTACCCCTACTGAAACAAAACTAAATTTAGGTAACCAAAAAAAAAATTGATGTTTGGTACCCATTTTGAAACACATAGTAAAGTTTGGGTACCTTCTAAGTCAATTAACCATCATCATGAATAAAAAATTCATATTAATTAATAATTATAGCAACAAGAAAGTACTCAAGTACTCAAGTACTCACAAATCCCTCATATTCTCAAAACGAAAAATTTCAGGAGGTACAGGTCCTTGCAGTCCACTTGCATGTAATTCACTTCATTAATAAAGAAAAAGAAAGATAAGTGTTGGAATTATATATTCAGAGACAACAAATGTGAGAGTGAAATTATAGGTCTATATTGAAATAAAATAAAGATCTCACATCCTATTAAGCTGAGTCCAACTGTGAATGAAACTGGGTATCATGCCACTAAGGTTATTATCACTTACACGGCTGTAAATAGAAAATGAAGAGTGTCAGAAATTATGTTGTAAAATTAGAAGAACAGGAAACAATTAAAGTTAGCACTTACAAATCCATTAATTTTTTCAATTGTGCAAGTTCCTCAGGCAAGTTTCCTGTCAACTGATTACAGGAAAGTATCCTGCAACCACCAAAAATAAACATCTTTACTAATTAAGTTGTAAATTTGTAGCTAGTATTAAATAGTCAATTAATTTAACTATATTTGAGTAGGTCAAAATGACTTACAAGTCAGTTAAGTTGACTAGTTTACCAAGTTGTGGAGGAATAGTACCAGAAAACTGATTGGCCTCCAGGTTCCTTGTGTTAGTAATTTTATTTTTTAATTGAAACAAGCAAAATAACTAAGTGTCATAAAAAATATCAAATAGATCAAGCTAAAGGCGGAGCAAATTTGTACAAGTTCGAAAGGGCATACAAATAGGTGAGAGTGGAAAATTTCTCCAAGTATGTAGGTATCTTTCCAGACAAGCTATTGGCAATTAGCGATCTGCATGTATAAAACAATAGTTAATTTGTGGTTAAATATTACAGCATAGTTGTAGTTACTTTATCTCTTATTAAAAAAAACAAGAAAAAGTTACATGGATTTCAAGTTTTGCAGTGTAGCCCATTCCTTAGGAATTGTGCCTTGAAGATAGTTGCGAGCTAAATCACTGTATAGAAAAAAAAAATTATTTAATCTGAAATGATTTCAAAGGTGAAAGAAAAAAATTGCATCAAATGGATTAAATTAAGTTGCAACAAGGAAAATTTTGTAGCTAGGATAAGTGTGTTTACATGGTCTCCAGATATGTCAGGTTGGCCAGCTCTGGTGGAAGAATGCCAGGAAGACTGAAACTTTTGAGAACACTATTTATTGTATTATTGTCAAAATGAAACCCTTATATTAGATCAAGTCATACAAAGGAAGTGAAGGTTGATGATGATGGGGAAAAGAAATTAATTAAGAGACTTACAAATCTGTAATATGACAATCATTGGCATCGTCTAGGCATCTACACCTAACGCCGAGTTCCTCTCCTTCTTGTAGTTGATAAACTGTTCTGAGGACAGATGACGACGGGCAGTATGTATCCAACTGCAAAAATTCAGCACCAAGAGTACTTTGAATTTTGCGTAATGCCTGTTCTGCACTTGTCCAATTGAAGGAGTATACGTACGTAGCATTTCAACCATTAAACTTAATTAATTAATTATTTGTAATTTGTTTACAACATCTAGGATATAAAACTCACATGCTTATACATATATATGTTAATGATGAAGTTTGTAAATAGATTAGCGAGGCTGTAACTTGTTACCTTCATCTTCATGCAAAGAAAGACGACATATTATGCAGCAAGACCAATAACTCAGCACCAAAAAGATCATAAACCATTGATTATTAAACGTCAACATATTCCAATATATATATATATAGCTAGCTACGACTAGATGGAGGAAGAAAAATGAACAATAATCAGCTCAAAATACATGAATATACACTAAAATAGTTAATGACACAATGAGGTGAAAAGAGATTATAAGAATATTATAAGTGAATGTAGCATATATGGCAGTAGAATTTTATTCAAGGTATGTGGACCTTTTCTTCTCCTCAAAAAGAAGATAAGAAATGAAGCTTTGAGTGTGACACTCTTTTAAGTCTAATATTTTTCATTAACACTATGTATATACATGCGATAGGGAGAGGGACACGCAAATTTATAAAAACTTCTTCATTATTCATTATATAAGAGTAGTATACTTTAGTAATTTATCAATTAAAATTAAATTAATTAAAAATATAATTACAATTTAATTTAAATTGTTTTTCCTATTTTGATTAGGTCAACTATTTATAAGAACAATTTAGTAATTTATAATTGCAATTAAATAAAATCAATTAAAATTAAAATTATAGTTTAATATAAATTGTATTTCCTATTTTAGTTAGGTTAACTTCTATTTATATAACATAAACTAATTTAGTTTTAATTTAAATTAAATTATATTTCCTATTATAATTAAATGAATTTTTATTTTAACTAATACAAACTAAATAAATAGCATAGTTTTATAAATTTGATTGAATTTTAATAAAAAAATAATTATAATTAATTAAATTAATTTTTATTAGATAAATAATTAATTATAGTACACACCACATATTTTACATGTGATTTTTTATTGTTAAAACATTAAAAATATAAATAATTAAAAATTTAATTTATAATTAATCAAAAAAGAGAAAATGAATTTTAATAATTAGTTTAATTATTTTTTTATTATCTAATGACTAATTAGGATTATAAGATAAAAAATAGTATATAATTTTTTTTGGAAAAAAGTTTTAAAGTTAAAAAGTGACGTATATTAAATGAAAGTATTTTCCCTATTCTAATTAGGTCATATAATTTTAGAAGTTTTCTTAAATTAAATTTAATAAGTAAATAATTAAAATTAATCAATCATAAATTTATTAAAGTTTCAATAAATTATTACTTTATTAATGTTGCAATATTGAATTAGTATATAAATAAAAAATATTTTATTATTTATAATAATAATAATAATAATAATAATAATAATAATAATAATAAGTTTAATATTTTATATGCAATTATGAATCTAAAAAAAATTTTATTCACGTGCGAAGCATGTGGTAGATTATTTGCTAGTTATAAATAAAAGTATATAAAAATAAAAAATTACATTGTAAGTTTATAACGCCTATGATTCAAACTAGATGATATTTATTAATATTAATTTATTTGATTTTTTTAAAATATAAATAAAAAATAATTCAAATATATGAAATAAGTAATTTATAAATTCGTGTTATATTTTTTTATCTTATGAATAAGAATAAAAATAAATTATTAGATTTGCTTTTAATGAGATATTGTGCATTTAAAAAATAAAATTAAAAAAAATAAAGAAAAAATAAACTTGAAGAGCGCCGGTCCTTGAACTCCATCAGACCAGCTACAGGTGGAAGTGGAACTCATCTTTCAATAAGTGATAGATCTATTATGGCTCCGTTTGGCATTGCGGTACAAGAAGAAAAATGATTTTTTCGAAATATTTGGTTAAAGGCGAAACTGAGTCCGTTTTAAAAAAAAGCAAGTAATTAGTATATTTTGAAAAAAGCTGGTTAGAAATAACAATTTTTTATTTTTGATCTCAAAAATACCCTTATTAAATTTTTTGAATTACAATAATATCACAATATAATATTTTTTTATTTTTCTCACTTATTCAATATTTTCCTGGCAAAGGTGTTACTATGGAAAAAATATATTCCACGAGGAAGAGAAAATTACGTAAAATTTTATGTCACAATCCGTTTCGGAAACAGACGTTGAAATAGTAATTTGATGAATAGTAATATTTATAAATTGTCAAAAAAATATGGAATTTTTAGAAAAAAAATATTGCACGAGGAACAGAATATTACATAGAATTTTATGTTGTAGTTCATTTCGAAAATAGATATCGGAATAGTAATTTGAGGAATAGTGAAAACAGTAAACTTGCATTAAATTTGCATATTACTATTCACACTATTCATCAAATTTGAAATAGTAAAATACTGTAAAAATCCATAATTATGCAGCCCGTTACTGTTGGATACCGTTCACATACTATTCATTAAATAGTACTGCAGCAGAAGGAATTATCTATTTTTATTTAATTGTTATTTTGATAAATTTTATTATATAAAATAAACTAAATAAATGTACGTGTGTTATTAAAAATTAATAAGTATTAAAAATAATTTATTAATTATTAACATAAATAAATATCAAAATTAAAATTTTTTAAGTATTTATCCTTTTTAGTCATTTCACTTTAAACATCATTTTTACAATAATTTTAACCAAACAGATTTACTACCAAAACAACACTTTTTAAATTTATTACCAAACAGATAAATTGCTTTTTTAATCATCACTTTTTGAACCATCACTTTTCAAATCAGCAACAACAGAATTCAACAACAATTGAAAGGAATCAAGCTATGCAACATACTAAAGCGGAAGTGTATGCCAAAAAGGGTGAAAAACAAAAATTTCACTTGCATAGTTCTTCATCAAATGAAGAATTCCTTGCCCAAGATCCAATTTGCAATTAACACATAGCT
>CATIWO010318742.1:0-31714 GCA_949673435.1 Macaranga tanarius
ACATAAGCCCAAAACCATGCATGTTATTGCTCCAATGGAGAGCCTAGACCTAAATTTGATTGGAAGGTTTTTGGGTCTTTATTATTAAGGTCTCACTTTGCACATTAGCCATTTTTACAATATATATATCTTATACATACATTGCTAGTTAACATACATCCATCTATATACATATCTCATATATATATAGCATGCATTAACATATATATCTCATATATATATGGCACATGCATAATGGATGCATAAATAAGGACTGATTATGGGCCTTTCCTAATTAAATTCTAACTTTTAGAACTATTACACATGGGCCTAGCCCATGAAAGGCCTTCATTCCATGATCCTCCTTGAACTCCATCTCCATGGACCTTGCCTTTGGGCCTCCAAAGTAGAATAGGCCACCAGTGAACTCTTCATGGGCCTCCAATGAACTCTTCAATTTTACATTTCATCCTTAGCATGCCCACGCAAATTTATTTACATCTTAATCTATGTAACTAACACTTAATTATATAATTATAATAATAAACTTAATCATTATTACAAATTCAAGATGTAACTAAGTCCATGATCAACCTTGCATGAATGACAAGTATATTTTCACCAAAAATGAAACTATTGCATATTATATGAATTAGCAAATCATGTAATCATTCACTTAAACATATCAATTGCATGTTATTAGAATGATTATTTCAAGCAAAACATGTTAAAATATTGTCCAAGAAGCATAGCATGGGTTTAGTGCGCTAAAAGACACCTTTTGAGGCCTTTCGAACACTTTTGCTGCTCTGTACATGGCCTGGGACATGGCCATGTCCCTGGCCGTGTGTCGTTTTTCAATTTTGGATAGAATGCAACATGGCCTAGGATATGGTCGTGTCTGGTCTGCACTATTTTGCAAAAACACACCAAAGCACCATTTTTGAGGTTGTTATGCATACCTTAAGGGCCACAACACTTGTAACCATTTAAATGATCAATTACAACATTTGTATTACACATTTTTTAATATGCAAATCAACTCAAAACAATCAAATGATCACAACACTTACAATCATTCACATGCTACAAATTTATAACACTTGTAAATTTCAGCATATACAATTACAGCTCTTGCAATTATGAACTTTTTAGCATGTAAATCATGTGATTAGTGGCTCTGATACCACTTGAAAGGAATGGAAGTTCAAAGCAACCAAATATGCGGAATTTTAAAAATTTTGGAAGCATGCAACATTTGCACCAAGTTTGAATCCATTCATGCCCCAAGAACCAAATCATATACAATTACACAACTAATATACATCAAAGGATAATATTTTCACAACAAGCAAAGTAAGATGTGATCATACTACAAGCCCTACATACTAAAAGTTAAGTAATACTTATATAACTCCTAAGTTTGTAGAACGCTCGAAATGATTTGATTGTTGCAATCCACTAGATCCGAGCTCCCCAAACATGAAGCCTCTAGCTTGTGACACACGGTTTACACTTTGTTGATCTTCAAGCACCAACATGATCTCCACACAAGCCTCTCTTGAATATACCCAAAAGCTTGTGAAAGCTTTTTGATCTTGAGTGTATGGAACTTGGTATTTTCCTCAAGGATGACGGTGTAGAGAGAAATCACAACTCTTGTGATGTAGGAAGGTTCACTCTTGAACTTAGGAAGAAAAAGACTCTCTTTTCTTTCCTTTTGGTCTAGTTTGAGTAACCAACCTCTCTCTCACAATAGCTTTTGCTGAAATTTTTAGCATTAGCCTTAGTGTTTTACACATTTCTTATTAATTAAATAATCCATTGGTGTCTTATTTTCCAAGTCTTGCAACTATTGCAAGTCTACATTCAAAGTCTACCATTCTAAGTCTTCTAAAGACTTAGAATTCCACAACTTTGAACAAGATAAGCCACCATATTTGAATTGGTTAGTTTAGTTGGATTGATATCCCCATCACCATTCCAATTCCATTAACACTTAATGGGCTTGGACTTGGTGTTGGGCTTGGGATTGGGCGTCTCTACACTTAGAGATGGCCCAATCCAATCCAAACAATTAATGGGCTAAATTAAACTCTTTAATCAATACCCAATCCATATAATTAACAAGTGGACTAGTTCAAACTCTTTGAAAAAAGTCCGAAGCCTTTGGTCTTTCACATAGACCAAGTCCATCATCTATAACTCACATGGTCCATCTCATGGCCCATGTCCATATATATATATATATATATATATT
Source organism: Macaranga tanarius (assembly GCA_949673435.1). Classification (NCBI taxonomy): domain Eukaryota; kingdom Viridiplantae; phylum Streptophyta; class Magnoliopsida; order Malpighiales; family Euphorbiaceae; genus Macaranga; species Macaranga tanarius. The sequence continues at coordinate 2,240 of CATIWO010318742.1, forward strand.
TAGAAGGCTAATATTAATTTAATCTTTAATTTAATATCTCATATTAAATTAAGTCTAAATTAATATTTGCTTAAAATGCAATTGAAGTTCCAATATTTGAATTCGGATTTAGTATATGTACTAAATGAGTTTGTCACTCATATTATCAACTCTTGATAGTAAACTCATTTAACATAATACTAAAGGTAAGTATTCAAATAAACAAACACTTTATCTAAAAGAATATTTTATTATCAAAGGAATTAATACACAATGTTTACATACATAATGGCCCTAGGGCACATCTATACTAACACAAACAACCAAGTCAAGCGATCAAAACACAAGACTTATAAACTAAGAGTTTGGTAACACTTACAAAACTTCTAAGTTGGTAACAGGCTCGACAAGCTTTGGTTAATGTTGATCTACAAGCTCCAAGCTCCCCAAGTGTGAAGCCTCTAGCTCGAAACACACAAGTTGCACAAGGAAGTCCTTCAAGGTTGGTGAAGCTCTACCCACAAGCCTCTCTTCATTGACCCAAGAGCTTATTAGAGCCACTCCAAGCTTGAATGTATGGAATAAGGATGCAACCTCCAATAGATGATGGATATGGTCTTATACAATGCTTGTACACCAATGGCCTTAACTTGAAAGCACACAACTCTTGTGTATATTTGAATTCACTACACTTGAAGAAGAATAAGGAAGAAGATATTTTCAACCCTTTTTTCTTCTTTGCAAGAATACTAAATTTGCTCTAAAATGTGCATAAGCATTAGTTAGTTGTTTGTCTCTACACTCTCCACTAACTATAAACAAAAACCAATTTGATAATGGCTTGAGTATCTCATACTCAAGCCACATGCATTGCCATAGCTTAAGTGTCTCACACTCAAGCCACATGCATCGCTACAGCTTGAGTGTTTCACACTCAAGCTACATGCATTTGATATATTGAGTGTCTCACACTTAATCTATATGCATGGCTTTGACTTACAAGTGAGTGTGTTATGTTTGGTTATATGAATAACCTTAGCCTTGATATCATTAATACTTAATGGATATGGGCTAAGGTTATGGGCATATGGACTTCTCTACACTTAGAGAAGGCCCACTTCATACCAAAAGACAACTTATGGGCTAATTTAAACTCTTTAAATACAGCCCATGCGAAGTCCATGTCAAGTCTTATCAACATATATGGTCCATCTCATTGCCCATTTGTGAATACATTAGGAGGCAAATATTAATCTAGTCCTTGAACTTAATATCACATATTAAATCAAGTCCAAATTAATATTTATTTAATTGCAATTAATTCCTAATCTTTGAATTTAGATTTCAGGATATGCTAGATCCCCACATACGTATAAATCCAATTTAATTAATTTAATTGATTAATTAAACTCTTTAATTAATAATCAAATTAATAGTACTCTTCACAAGTGCAACCTTTGTATGTGTGACTTACTAGGTTCATGTCCAAATGGCAATGGGAAATAATATTAACTCTTAATATTATGGAAACACCTTTCTATACTAAATGTGAAAATCCCAATTAATCACATTTAGTTCCCATAAGTAGTGAGTGACCCCAGCATAGATATCATGACTACCCAAATAGAAATGAATGCTATATGTAGATCCATAAGAACCATATAACATAATTACCATGCACTAAATATCCTTTCATTACAAGATCCCAGATATCGGCTAGAGTCGCGATTTGGTCAAACTCTGTTTGCCTTAATCATATGACATCATCTTAAGTTAAATTCTTGAAAAACATAACTACTACTAGAAATTCTTTTCTAGTACCAAAACTCTTTTCAAGTCGAGTTTGACTTGGCTAGGCTCTTATTCATCAAGAATAACTTAGCTAGCATAGGATCTTATCTCAGTTCACTCTAGGTAATGAATTCCATCTTGGCCAATCATTCATCACTACATATAACAGATTAGAGCCACCACACGCCATATACCCATACATGCCTAGCACATGTATGTAAGTGGTAACAAACTGTAACCAACTATGTGTGGATGACCATGTCACCTCAGGTCAAAGGATGACGTAGCAGAAGTCTGTCAAGGATAAATATTAACGATTGTTGATTAGCGCACGAATGCCAATCGAAAATCTTCTATAACCTGCAATTCTCAAATTCAGGGAATAGGCAATAAAATTCATAGAATTTTGGGGTAAACAAAATTTCAATTAATCAACAAAAACTATCCTCCAAAAAACAAAAAAAAACTACTTAAATAGAAAACCCTAAACCAAAACCTAATAGAAAAAGGAAATTACGAAAAAGTCTAAAAAAACACTAAAATGCATTTTTCGAGGCCTAAAGGATGGAATTTGGCCAAAAAGTATAGGACGTCACAAGTATAGCTAGTATGTTTCGATCATTGGCCCATTTCCAATGAAATTGGGCCCTGAATTCACCAAAATGCGAAACTCCAAAGTTGCCCATAATAGTACCCATATATTAATCCTATGACTATGAACATTTATAGTACATGTACTAGATAAGTTTGTCACTCATATTATAACCTTTTGATGATAAACTTATCTAACATTGTACTAAGGGTAAATATTCAAATAAATAAATATTTTAATCCAAATGAATATTTTATTGCCATGGGGATAAATATACAATGTCTATATACATGAATGACCACAGGGAACATCTACACTAACAATTGTACGCTCCCAAGGCTATTTGTATAACCAAGTGCTGTCTTCAAGATAGTTGCTAGATAGTATTTTTGAAAACACCAGTCATCTTGGTGTAATCTATTAGGTACATAATACGAGTTTATAGTTTTATCTATAAACCAAATCATTCTTATTTATCAAACAACTATTAAAATATACTTGATAAATCGTAACGTTGATAATTGTTTAAAGCTGAAACATAATCATTATATCAACATATTAACCATGTATTTGCTTAGAATTTCTTTTGATATATCAACAATAGTTATATACTACATGTTCCCATTTCTTAAAATAAAAGCTAAGAAACTTATACAATCATGCTTTATAACTAGTACATGATAAAAATTCCATTTGTAAGGAAACATCAAATTTATAACATAGAAAATCTTTTTCCAAAACTGTAAAACATATTCTTTCATATATATATATATATATATATATATATATATATATATATATATATATATTTAAAGTAGTTTTATATATATATCCACTCACTTGAGCCTGTTGAGCTGAAACCTATTTAGTTGGCCTTGATCTAGTTTGTACGGCTCCAACTTGATTCGATCCTAATATTCGTAAATAAAATCATCATAATATAAGCTTAAATCTCAATTCTACGTAAATTAAGTTAATCTACGGCTAAAGGATATGTTATACGACCCAAAAAATTGTCTGAAAATGCCCCAAAATAAGTTTGGAGCCCAAAAACCTGCTGAGGCGCCACCCAGGGCTGTCGAAGCGCCCCCAGAGGTGTAGAGGTGCCTCCTCTGTGCACAGAGGCACCTTTTTTTATGCATAGAGGCACCTGCCTCTGCATTGAGGCATCGCCTCTGCATTAACACAGAAATTTAGCTGGTAACACCCAAAAATACCAGAATTCACTCAAAAACAAGTCCAAACACAATCCTAAACATCTCAGGGGTCTATTTTCGATCAAATCATGCATCAAAACTCAAAAATTTCATCCAAAACATCAATTTTTGGCATAATTCAAAAATTAATAAGTTTAATATAAAAACTTACCCAAAAATGCTTTTATAAATCTTAAAGTTGATAAGGAAGCCTTGAATTATTTTCTGAATCCTTAAGAGTGTGAAAAAGAAGAAGAAAATTGATAAAGTGGAAGCAGAGAAGAAGAAAAGAAAAATGAAGGAAGAAGGAAAGAAAGAAAGAAAAGGAAAGGAAATAATGGTGATATAAATGAGAAGAAACGTAGGGAAGTAAGGTTGCTATTGTAACCTCCAAACTTTCATTTATTAAAACAAAATATCCATTTGATCCCTGAAATATTCATTAGGCACAAATCAACCCTCATAACTTATTTCTATAACCAATAATTCCATAACTCGAACTAGAACTTAGAAAATTCTAGAACAGGATGTTACATGAACCTTTTAATTTTTAACTCTATTATATTTGTTTATTTATTTTGTAACCCTTATTTATTTCCATTTTAATGGGAGAAAGGAGTGGTGATGAAAGCAAATGAGATGTAAACATATAAGACATATTGGTTTTATGAGTTGGAGTTAAATAGTTTTAAAATAAAAATGAAGAAGTGATATAGAATATAATAAAAGTATAGGCATGTGATAGACTGTTCTGATAAAATTTAAGGGTGAAACTGTTTTATTTATTAAAAAAATTATTTATAACTAATTTAAATTGACATATTATCTCCCAAAAAAATTGACACATTATTAATTTTTATACATTTCATATGCATTATAAATGCATGAAAATATGATTTTTTCCACTTGTCAAAATAAGTGTTATTTAAAAAATTAATTTTAGAAGTTAAAAAGGATTTATAATAAAAATTAAGAGTTGCAATAGAAAATACCAAAATAGAGAGGCTATATAGAATAAATGAGAAACGTTTAAGGATGAAATTATGTATTTAGCTGAATAAAGTACTATAACTTCCTCCTTCCAGTGTTCCTTAGCTATAGTGTAGTATGGCAACTGGTTACCACATACTATGAATGATAATCTTCCACGTAGAATTTCAAGTGATAATATGTTTAATTATGCAAATACATACATATATATATATATATATATACACGCATCTATTTTTTATGTATTAATATAAATAGTTTTAATATAAATTGAAAACTTTTGAAATAAATGAAGATAGATTTAGCTTGTAAATTTAAATAAATGCATAAATTATTAAATTATTATAAAATTCATAATAAATATTTACAAAAATTTGTATTTATAATGCACTATACTTTGCATACGAATTATGATTAATAATTTAAGGGTAAATTACTAAAACCTCTGAGGTTTAATCAAATATAATAGTGCATCCATTCGAGTTGAGAAATATATTATCACATCCTCCAGCTTTGTGTCTATTATATTAAAACATCCTTTTGTTAAAATTCAACCCTTTTTAGCCGTTAAAGTGATGTTAAATGATAAAAGAGGACCATTGTAAGTGTTTTTAACTCTGTCATCTACCTTTTTATCAGGAAATGAATAATTTTAAAAAGATATCTCTTTATTTTCTTTTGTCACCCTAATTTTACAATAAATTGAATACTAAAGAATTTGTCACATCCGTGTCTTCAGAATTTTGGTCAATAGAATTTAAGATTCATTTAATGTAATATAATTAAGTATTATTTTGGGTAAAGTTGATAATGAAAGGTATAATTAAATAAATCAACTTTAGAGGAGGATATAATTGAAAGAAATTAAAATTAAGATAAAGATCAAATTGAAAGAAGAACAAATAGAAAAGATAGAAGTATAATAAGATATGGAAGTAAAGAGCCAATTTAAAAATTTATAAAAAAAAACAAGAAGAAAGTTTGCGTTCAAAAACATAAGAAGGTGGAAGAAGAAGCAGAAAACTCTCTGATATCAAAATAAGCTTGGAGAGGAGGAAGAGCAATAGTAACTAAGATTTTTCATTGCTAGAATTTACATTAAGGAAGGTAAGATCTAAGCTTCATCTTGCATTTTCTTTGAAAATTAAAGCATTTAAAGTTGTGTTCTTGAAGAAGATCTTAAAAAGTTTGGTTGATCATAGGTGATCAACAAGTGGGCTGGAAACTTTGTGAGTAACTTTCTTATCATCTTCTTCTCATGATTCCATCTCCATTCTTGAATTATTGATCTTTTTTTATTGCTGAATGTTTTTAATTATAAATTATAACGATAACATACTTAAAGTATGTAATATACATCAAAATTATGCTACAAATGTGTAAAAATGAGTAAAACATGTATTGCAATAGGTTTTATAACATTTTGATTGAAAATTTATTGATTTTAATTTAAATTTTTGTTATTTTAAGTGCAGAATGCCTCTACTGATTGATTAGGCTGGCGGTGCCTTAGTGTGTTGAAGCGACGCCTCAGTACACTAAATAGCACCTCAGTACTAAGGCAGTGCCTTAGTGTACTGAGGAGGAACCTTATTGTACTGAGGAGGCATCTCTGCGGTCAGTTTCTGCTACCAAATAAGCTTAAATGCAAAATATTACAACCTAACCTCAACCGTCAACACCTATATAAACACTTGAATCACTTAAATTAACCCAAAATGAGTTAAATAGAACCTATTTTACCAATGATATATATAATTGAGTTACAGATATATGTAACCATATAATTGAGCTTATTAAGTGAACTTGGAGTTGGTGTGCATCCTTTACTTTTAAAGTAAAGGATAGTTAGAAAGTTTAATACTTAAGCTTGGTAACAAATGCAAATGATATCAAATCCTAATAAACCTAAATGTCATAAGGTTGACGATTATAAGTTTATTTAATTATAAAGTATGATAACATCCAATAAACTTCTAAGTCTTCAATATAGAGACTAAATTCATGCTAGATGATAAATTAAATCGAGAAAATATCAAAATAAGTAAATAAGATATAAACCAAAGTAATTGGCATGTTCCAAATGTAAATGGAACTGAATTCTATAAGATTGAAAATGTGTTATTATGATGTTAAATAAATGTATACGTATGTGTGTGTGTATAATATATATGAGTATAATTGAGATTGTGTTGGCCAACCGAATGAAAATTTTCTTTGGGACAACGCATGGATTCATTTTGTACCTTTAGGGTGAATCTATTGAAGGGAATGGAAGTTCAAAGTAACCAAATATGCGAAATTTTAAAATTTTTAGAAGCATGCAACACTTGCACTAAGTTTAAATCCATTCAGTGCCTTAAAAACCAAATCACATGCATTTACACAATTAATCATACATCATGGATATTATTTTATCAACAAACAAAGTAGTCATGTAATCATATTGCAAGTCCTATATACTAAGAGTTAAGTAACACTTACAATACTCCTTAGTGAGTAGAACGCTCGACAAGCTTTGGATGTTGAATCTACTAGCTCCGAGTTTCCCAAACGTGAAACCTCAAGCTCGAGACACATGATTTACTTTAAGGATGATCTCCAAGATCGATGTAGCTCTCCTACAAGCCTCTCTTAGATGACCCCAAGATCTTGTAAAGCTTGTTTGATCTTGAAGGTGTGGAACTTAGTGTTTTCCCTCTAAGGATGATGGTATGCAAGAGATATCACAACTCTTGTGATGTAGAAAGGTTCACTCTTAAACTAAGGAAGAAGAAGACTCTCTTTTCTTTCCTTTTTATTTAGTTTGAGTAACTAAACTCTCTCTCTCACTTGCCTTAGCCGAAATTTCCAGCACAAGTATTAGTGTCTTACACATTTCTTATTAATTAAATAATCCATTGGTATCTTATTTTCCAAGTCTAGCAACTATTGCTAGTCCTCATTCAAAGTCATCATTCTAAGTCTTCTAAAGACTTGGAATTCCACAACCTTGACAATATGAAGCCACCATCTTTGAATTGGTTAGTTTAGTTGGATTGATATCCCCGTCCCTATTCCAATTCCATTACCACTTAATGGGCTTGAGCTTAGGCTTGGGCTTTTCTACACTTAGAGATGGCCCAATCCAATTCAAATAATTAATGGGCTAGATTAAACCCTTTAATCAATACCCAATCCATATAATTAATAAGTGGACTAGTTCAAACTCTTTAAATAAAGTCTAAGGCCTATAGTCCATTACATAGACCAAGTCCACCATCCATAATATACATAGTCCATGTCATGGCCCATGTCCATATATATATATATGTAAAGGCTAATATTAATTTAATCTTTAACTTAATATCTCATATTAAATTAAGCCTAAATTAATATTTGTTTAAAATGCAATAAAGTTCTATTCTTTGAATTCGGATTTCGGGATATGCTAGATCCCCGTATATGTGTAATCCAATTCAATTAATTTAATTAATTAATTAAACTCTTTAATTAATAATCAAATTAATATTAATCATCACAAGTGCAACCCTTATGTGTGTGATTAACTAGGTTCAAGTCTAAATGGCAATGGCAAAAGATATTAGCACTTAATATCATGGAAACACCTTTCCATACTGAATGTGAAAATCCCAATGTGTTACATTCAGTTCTTATAAGTCATGAGTGACCTCCAGCATAGATATCACGACTGCCCAATTAGAAATGAATGCTATATATAGATTCACAAGAACCAAAGAACACAATTACCGTGCACTAAATGTCCCTTCATTATAAAATCTCGATATTGGCTAGAGTCAAGGTTTAGTCAAACTCTAATTGCCTCTATCATATGACCTCATCTTAAGTTCAATTCTTGATAAAACACGACTACTACTAGAAACTCTTTTCTAGCACCAAAACACTTTTCAGGTAAGTCGCATTTGTCCTGACTAGGTACTTATTTATTAAGAATAACTTAAATAGTATAGGATCTTATCCTGGTTCACTCCAGGTAATGAATTCCATCTCGGCTGATCACTCATCCCTATATATAATGAACTAGAGCCACCACACGCCATATATCCATACATGGCTAGCATAGGTATGTAAGCGATAACAAACTCTAATCAACCATATGTGGATGACCGTGTCACCTCAGGTCAAAGGGCCATGTGCACAATTATGTCCTAAGATTGTGATTGTTGACTAAAGTGAATTCCCAAGCAATCATTAATCTTGTGTCATTGTTCGATCCACTCATCACATGAGTATCCACATGTCTATTCTGATAACTCATATCAAGTAGCATGAGACTCACTACCTCCCACTATCAGTATCACATACTGATCAATAAAAATATATAGAGATGATAGTCTAGGGATTAATACTATATTTATATTAATCCACCAACTATAAACATTTATAGTATATGTACTAAATGAGTTTATCACTCATATTATCAACTCTTGATAATAAACTCATTTAACATAATATTAAAGGTAAAAATTCAAATAAACAAACACTTTATCTAAAAGAATATTATATTGCCAAAGGGATTAATATACAATGTTTATATACATAATGGCCCTAGGGCACATCTATACTAACATCTATGTGGTTGATAAGTATGTATACAAATTTATTGAGCAATGATGTTATAAGGTATAGTTATAATGGACTGTGATATTGACTTGAGTTTTGACACTGCAGTTTATGATGTGTAGATCCACAGTATTGTATAAGAGTGATGTTATGATATGGTTATAATACATATTATACAACGAATAATTATGAACGTGAAACAAAGCTTATAAGCTCAGCAAGGTATAATATACATTACAAAGAATATAATGATCAAAATATGGGAGATGAGAATTAAGAAAGAGAAATTATACTAACGGGCAATGAATATTGGTATTTCAAGAACTTCAATCTTGAAGGTAAAAATATTATGTTGATGATAGTGATCATAATGCAATGAAATTAAGAGTATTTAATCTTGAGACTTGTTAACAATTTGAGCAATCAATTTTATTTTTCATTATTTATTATTATAATATTTATTTGATTATTTTTTGAGTACTCCATGATGCTTGAGCTATTCTTGTTATTGTTTTACACTCACTGGATAATTTTCTTACGAAATTACTCACACTCTTTTATTTTTAAAATTTTTCAGTATAGGTATATAGTATATATTAGCTAGCATTTGTAAAATGGCAGTGCAGCGGACCATGATGATGTATGAGGTGACTAAGGCGGAGACTTTAGTGAAATACATTATTTATCATGATGTAGATGCTGAGTTGATTTTTTAAGTTGCTATAAATCCTATAATAGCTTTCGTTCGTCTGTCAGTTATTAGGAAGGAGTACTTGGAAATTATATGCACCATTTTAAGGGTTTTCTATGAGACCACCATCAATGTGCAGGTCACTTTAACATGGTTGTGAGTTGGAGGAGCATGATGACAATTTTTGGTCTTATTGCTATGATGTCGGGCTACACCCTTAGTGCTATGATTGATCTTTTTATTTTAGAGTTGAGTGTTTAGTTGTTGAGCCCTAGGCTAGGATAATACAGGTCTCTAAATGCACATTTATAGTCAGATGGGGATCCGACTTTAGAGAGAGGGTTATCAAAGCATACCTTATTATATTATTTTATATCAACTTATATAATAACCAGTACTCTCATTGTTTATATCTATCTAATGTTGTATGGTGATAGGACACCAATGTATTTACATTTATGTAAATATATATTATGCTATACTATAGTATGCTACGTGCCAACAAATTATTATTTTGGTGATATAATATTTATAATTTATTAATATTCAAGTTGGATGCTACCATTTTATAAAAATATTATTTTATAGAATACATTGTTAAGAGATTCTTTCTGATAGTCTTTAGGCAATACCTCTTTCTGTCATTGTCTCTATTAGATGGGTATTCTGATGGTACGATGGGGAGGGGTATTACATTTTATTGGTATAAGAGCCTTATTCTTAGGTTCTGTAGACACGAGGAATTATTGACTTTGGTGGATATTAGTAATTTGTAGAGTTTTAATGGAAAGAACTATTAAAGTGTGTTAATTTAAATTTTAGGAAGATGGCAAGAACTAGAGGTGGTCATATAAGAGGTCGTAGTCATATTCGTGGTCATGATCCTGTTAGAGGTAGAGGTTGAGGACTTAGTGTTCAGGATAATAGAGCCGAGTTAGTAGAGTTAGCTATTCTCTCAACTAGGAGTCGAGCATTGCCATGAGAATTATCTCTGTCGTCAGCATCAGTTGGCAATGAGAGGGATGAAATGCATAATGCTCAAACAGGTAGTCAACAAGATAGTTCTGTACCAACTGCTTATATCTCAATTTTTGAGAATGTGCTGAGAAGAGGACGTAATAACTATCAACCACCGCAACCAATGATGTCAATAAATATGCCAAATCAATAAGCACCACCAGTGGTACATATCAATGCCACTGATTTAGCACGTACAATGGCAACAGTAATGTCAAAAAGTGAAAGGTATAAGAGAACCAGAGACATTATCGAACATACTAAGAAGTGTGGAGCATATGACTTTCATGGTACTTTAAACCCTGGTCAAGATGACAAGTGGGTCAAGACCATGGAAAAAGCCTTTACTGTGTTACAGTTGAGTGATGATAAGAAGATAAATAATGTATATAGCCTTATGTTCAATAAAGCTAGTGATTGTTTAACCCGAGTAAAGAATTTGTATGGAGAGGTTTTCACTTGGCAAGTATTTAAAGAGGAGTTCAATAGGAAGTATTTAATTAAGACATTTCAGAAGTAAAAGAAGACATCTTTTGTTAACTTAGTATAAGGTTTGATGACTGTCAAGGAGTATATTGATAGATTTGAGGATTTGTATAAGTATGCAAAAGATATGTATCCTACGGAAGAGATGAAAAGTGAGAAGTTTAAGGATCGATTACGTGCCTCTCTATGTGGAAAGCTTAATCTGTATATTGGCATAACCTTTAGAGGATGGGTTGAGGAGGCGATGGAGTAAGAAAAGTTGGACAAGAAGTTGGAAAATATGAATTGTGCAAAATCTCATTATCATAAAGAACATTGAGACAGTCTTGGAAGGGTGGTAGTGGTAAGAAGTCAAGATTTTCTCCTTATTGTAGGAGTAATATGAGAACTGGAGGCAATAATAGCCCACAAGGTATCCAAATATATGTGAGACAACCCATGGCACTACCTAGGCCTGTAAATATTGGGAATGCCTCAATGGAAGAAGCTACTATGCTTTGGTATAATGTTTATATAAAAAATCATATGAATGGTTACAGTAGAAGGGGCGTTCATTGTTTTAAATGTAATAAGATAGGTTATTATGCTCATGAGTGCATGAAGGATATGTTAGGAGAGCAATCTGTGCAAGAATCAAATGCTCCTAAAAATGAAAGAGCTGGAAAAGCTTTAGACCCAGCAAGATCAACTGTTGTGCATAGTGAAGTAAGTAGAGTGGCTTTATGAGATCAAGAAAGGCCTATTAGATAGGCAAATGTAGTAAAAAATGTACAGTAAGTGAGAATTTATGAAGTGACAGAGCGTGATGCTGAGAATGCACCAGATGTGATAATGGGTATAGCTTACATTTCTAATAAGTTAGCTCATATACTAATTGACCCTGGTGCTACATTCTCATTCATATCATCTGCATTTGTTATGCATAATAAATTTAAGCCATGTGATAGGAGTGAACTTGTAGTTGTAAGAATGCTAATGAGGATGAGTGTGGTTTGTAAAATAATTATTAAGGATGTTTCAGTAAGAATAGGAGAAGATGAAATGAAATGAGATTTCATGCCCTTGCCAGTTAATGAGTTCGATGTTATATTAGGTATAGATAATTTAAGTCGATATCGAGCAAATGTGAATTATTATGAAAGGTGAGTAGTGTTTGAAAAAGAAGATAGAGGAAAAATTTATTTTTGGGGGGAAGGTAGGAAGGTGCCTTCTAAGATTATTTCAGTTGTGATTGCTATAAAATATCTTAGAAAAAGGTATGAAACTTGTTTAGCTTTTGTGATTGATAGAGAAAAAGGAGTATCTTGGGAGAGTGTGCCTGTCGTAAATGAGTTTGAAGATGTATTTATGGAGGATTTACTAGGTTTGCCACCTGAGAAAGAAATTGAGTTTGGAATTGAACTTTTACTGGGAATAACACCTATATCGCAAGCACCATATAGGATGGCTTTAGCTGAACTGAAGGAGTTAAAAGTACAATTATAAGAGTTATTGGATAAAAGATTTATCCGACCTAGTTTCTCTCCATGGGGTGCACCTGTGCTTTTTGTTAAGAAGAACGATGGATCGTTACAATTATAAATCGATTATAGACAGTTGAATATGGTAACAGTTAGGAATAAATACCCTCTACTAAAGATATAAGATATGTTTGATCAATTGTAAGGAGTAGAAGAATTTTGGAAAATAGATTTGAGGTTTGGTTATAACCAATTGAGAATTAAGGAGTTAGATGTTCCTAAAACTACTTTTAGAATGAGATATGGACATTATGAATTTCTAGTGGTGCCATTTGGGCTTACGCACCAATAACACTTATGGATTTAATAATGAGTTTTGAAATCATATTTATAAAAGTTTGTGATTGTGTGCATTGATGATATTTTAGTGTATTCTAAGTCAAAGAAGGAACATAAGGATCATTTTAGGAATAGTGTTGGAAATTTTGAGGGATAAGTAGCTATATGCGAAGTTTAGCAAATGTGAGTTTTGGTTTGATAAGGTTATATTTCTAGGACACGTGATATCTTCAAAAGGGGTATATATTGATCTTAATAAAATTATTGCTATAGTAAATTAGGAACGACCTAAGAATATGACTGAAGTTCAGATTTTTCTAGGTTTAGCAAGTTATTATAGAAGATTTGTATAAAATTTCTCAATTATTATGTCACTATTGACAAATATTGAGAAAGAATATGAAGTTTGTTTGGAATCCTTAGTGTTAGTAGAGTTTTAAAATTTTGAAGGAAAAGTTGACGACTGTGCTGGTGTTATCATTGCTTATTAAAAGAGGCAAATATATGGTATATAGTGATGCTTCAAGATAAGGACTTGATTGTGTATGGATGCAAGAGGGTAAGGTGATTGCATATGCATCACAATAATTAAGACCGCACAAGCAAAACTATCCTACATATAATTTAGAATTAGCAGCAGTGGTCTTTGCATTGAAGATGTGAAGGCATTAACCCTATGGGGAAAAATGACAAATCTTCACAGACCATAAAAGTTTGAAGTATATATTAAACTAAAAGGAATTGAATTTGAGACAAAGGCGATGTGTGGAATTTTTAAAGGATTATAATTGTACAATTGAGTATCACCCTGGTAAGGCCAATGTAGTAGCTGATGCACTTAGTTAAAAATTGACTGGGAATTTGTACTACATTTTTATAATAAGAATTTCATTATTAGTGGACTTAAGAAGATCAGGTATTGAGTTTAGCTTAGATACTTCAGAAGGTATATTGGCTACTTTAAAAGTAAGACCACTATTAATAGAAAGGATAATACAAGCACAAAAGGCTAATGTTGAAGTAGAAAAGTTATGTGAGGATATTAAGAATGGAAGAAATAAGGATGTGACTTATGATAGTGATGGAGTGTTGAGGTTGGGAAAAAGAATATTTATGTTGAGTGTGGGTGAATTAAGAAGAGAAATTTTAGAGGAAGCACATTGTTTTGCTGATGCAATGTATCCAAATAGCACAAAAAATGTAAAGAATTTTAAGAGACTATTACTGGTGGAAAGGAATGAAGAAAGACATAGCGAATTATGTTTCCAAGTGCTTAACTTGTCAGCAAGTTAAGGTTGAGTATAGGCATCCAGCTGGTTTATTGCAATCTTTGCCAATGCCAAAATGGAATTGGGAACATAAAACTATGGATTTCATGGTTGGGTTGTCGAGAACTCAACAAGAAAATAATGTAGTGTGAGTGATTATGGATAGATTAACTAAGTCAGTACATTTCTTATCAATCAAGATTAGTTACAGCTTAAACAAACTGGCAGAGTTATAAATCAAGGAAGTGATAAGGTTGCATGGAATGCGAATGTCGATTATGTCAAATCATGATATGAGATTTACCTCGCAATTCTGACCAAGTTTATAAGAAGCTTTAGGTACTAGAATAAGGTTTAGTACTGCTTTTCATCCTCAAACTGATGGATAATCTAAAAGAACAATACAAGTATTATAAGATATGTTGAGAGCCAGTGCCTTGGATTTTGGTGAAAATTCGGATAAATAAGTACCTTTAATAGAATACAGTTACCAAAGTAGTTTAGATATGACACCATTTGAGGCTCTGTATAGCAGAAAATGTCAAACACTAATTTGTTTAGAAGAAGTAGGATAAAGAAAGTTTTTGGGTTATGAATTGGTTCAGTTAACTATGGATAATATTTGAATAGTAAAAGCAAATCTTAAAGCAGCTCAAGATAGACAACGGAGTTACATAAATCTTAAGCGAGCCGATATTAAGTTAAATGTGGGTGATAAGGTGTTCTTAAAGATATATCCATGGAAAGGCGTAATAAGGATTGGTAAGCGAGGAAAATTAAGCCCAAGATATATTGGACCATATGAAGTGGGTGAGTGCACTGGACCTATAGCTTATTGATTAGCCTTACCACCAAAATTAGTGGGAGTGTATGATGTTTTTCATGTATCGATGTTGAGAAGATATCAAAGTGATCCCACACATGTCATACAAGAATAACTAGTAGAATTGAAAGAAAATTTGAGTTATAAAGAAATGCCAATGTCTAATTTAGCTAAAGATCAGAAGGTGTTAAGAAATAAAGTTATTTCGTTAGTTAAGGTATTGTGAAAAAATCATTCTCAAGGGGGAAGCTATTTGGGAGAGAGAAGAGGACATTAGACATCAATATCCAAATCTTTTATGACATGAATAAGAGATCTTTGTGCCAATTTTGAGGATGAAATTATTTTTAGAAGGAAAGAATTATTACATCTGTATCCTCAAAATTTTGATTAATAGAATTTAAGATTTATTTAATGTAATATAATTAAGTATTATTTTAGGTGAAGTTGATAATGAAAGGTATAACTAAATATATGAAGTTTAAAGGAGGATATAATTGAAAGAAATTAAAAGTAAGACAAGGATCAAATTGAAAGAGAAATAAATAGAAAAATGTTTAAGTATAATAAGATATAGAAGTAAGGAGCCAACTTGAAAATTTGTAAAAAAAATAAGAAAGTTTGTATTCAAAAATGCAAGAAGGAGGAAAAAGAAGCAGAAAACTCTTTGCTATCAAAATAAGCTTACATAAGAGGAAGAGCAATAGTTGCTAGGGTTTTTCATTGCTAGAATTTGTATTAAGGAAGGTAAGATCTTAGCTTTATGTTGCATTTTCTTTGAAAATTAAAGCATTTCAAGTTGTGTTCCTGAAGACGATCTTAAAAATTTTGACTGATTATGGGTGATCAACAAGTGGGGGAAAGAATTTAAAGCTTTTAATTGCTGAAAACTTTGTGAGTAACTTTCTTATCATCTTCTTCTCATGATTCTAACTCCATTCTTGAATTGTCGATCCTTTTTTATTAATGAATGTTCTTAATTATGAATTATAAAGATAAAATGCTTAAAGTATGTAATGTATATCAAAATCATGCTACAAATGTGTAAAAATGAGTAAAACATGTGTTGTAGTAAGTTTTGAAGTATTTTAATTGAAAATATGTTGATTTTGAGCTAAATTTTTGTTATTTCGAGTGTAGAATGCCTCTGTAGGTTGATTAAGTGATGCCTGATCAATCTGGCGGTGCCTCAGTGTACTGAGGTAATACCTCAGTACACTGAGGAGGCACCTTAGTGATAAAGTGGCATATCAATGCTAAGACGATGCCTCAGTGCATTAAAAAGGTGCCTCAGCACTGAGGGGCTACCTTATCACTAAGGCGTCACCTAGCGCCTCAATACACTAAAGAGGTGCCTTAGTACTAAGAAGGCACCTTTGTGGTCAGAACCTGCTACCATATAGGCTTAAATGCAAAATTTTACAATCTAACCTCAACTAGAAGTATGTTAACACCCATATAAATAATGAAATAACTTAAATTAACCTAAAATGAGTTTAATAGAACCTATTTTACCAATTATATATGTGATTGAGTAACAGATATATATAACCATATAATTGAGCTTATTAAGTGAACTTGGAGTTGGTGTGCATTCTTTACTTTCAAAGTAAAGGATAATTGAAAAGTTTAATACTTAAGCTTGGTAACAAATATCAAATCCTAGTAAACTTCAATGTCATAAAGTTGATGATTATAAGTTTGTTTAATTATAAAGCATGATAACATCCAATAAACTTCCAAGTCTTTGACATAGAGACTAAATTCATGCTAGATGATAAATTAAACCAAGAAAACATCAAAATAAGTAAATGAGATATAAACCAAAGTAAATGGCATCAAAATAAGTAAATGAGATATAAACCAAAGTTAATGGCATGTTCCAAACATAAATGGAACCGAATTCTATAAGATTGAGAATATATATATATATATATATATATATATATATAATTTTTCATGAGTTTTAGTATAATAAATAGTCGAGATTATTCCTTCTTGTATACAATTTCGATCTGCTCCTGGATCGATTAATGCAATAGAAGGTAGATGAAAATTTTCTATTACTAGATTTATTTGTACTAACCATATTTGAGTTAAAACTCTAGTTATTACTCGAACATGGCTTGTTTCACCTATATTAGATTCCTCTTCTTCCTTATCATTATATCTAAATAATTCTAATTCTAAAATTTTTTTCTTAATTAAACTATTATCTTCTTTTAAAATTCTTATTTCTTCTTTTAAATTTTTTACTTCCATTTGCAAGTCTTTAACAGATATTAGTTTGGATTTATTTTTACATTTTTCTAGAATTGGTTCAATTTTATAAGGTTCTATATGTTTTTCTGGCTTATCTAATATCAAATATTTTAACCTTAATAAATAATCTTTCTTAATATTCTTATCTTGAATTTTATTTATCTTTAGTTATCACATTTATAGTTGGTTCACAAAAACAAATTTCGCCATAATCATTATGACAATTTATGTTTTCATTTTCTGTTTCTTCATCATTACTGTCTCCTGATATTTTATTTCCTTACATTTCTTCTAAAGATTCTTCACTTGATGATTCTTTTTTGGTATCTGTTAACATTAATATATATATATGTGTGTGTGTGTGTGTGTGTGTGTTTGTATACATAGGTACAGTTGAAACTGTGTTGGCCAATCGAATGAAAACTATCTTTGGGATAGCGCATGGGTTCATTGGTACTTTTAGGGCGAATCTATTTGGTTAATAAGTATGTATACGAATTTATTAAGTAATGATGTTATAAAGTATAGTTAGTGTGGACTGTAATATTAACTTGAGTTTTGACATTAAGGTTTATGATATGTGGATCCACAGTATTATATAAGAGTAATGTATATTATGCAACAAATAATTATGAACAAGAAACAAAGCTTAGCAAGGTATAATATATATTACAAAGAACGTAATGATCAAAATATGGGAGATGAGAATTGAGAAAGAGAAATTATTGATGAGTGTGAAAAAACACTTGTTTTTAGCATTCTATTTTATTACAAATTAGGTTTAGTAGTTGCATGTTTAGTTAATTTTTTATTAATTTAGTTAGTTTTGTTATTTTTTTTTAATTATTAGGATTTAGTTATTTTTAGATAATTTCTATTGAGTTTTATTTTGTAGGATGCATTGGGATGACGATTGGATCAATCTTTGAAGTTTAGATGAGCTAAAGACTCAAGAAAAGGAGTTATCTACGTTGGGATTGTGCATGGCCATGCTTCATTTGTGCATGGCTATGCCTGAAAGTTGTTTTTGGCATGTTACAGGGGTGCATGGCTGTGCCAAAATCGTGCATGGTCATACCTGACAATGGGCATAAAGGGGTTGATTTCTTGCATAGCCATGCCATTTTCTTGTGCACCCACGCCTGACTGATGTGGCAGCCAATGAGATGATAGTTTTCAGCTGAAGTTTAGATAAAAAGGAACTTATATCTTAGTTTTTGATTAGGTAGAGTTTGAAAGGGGTTAGATTACCTTTCTCACTCGGTCTTTGGGTCTATAAATAGAACCATTTAATTTTCATTTAATGGTTGTTCTTGTTTTTGGATCTTGCTCTAGTTTTTATTATAGTTTTCTATTTTACTTCATAGTACATTTCCATTTCATTTTGATTTGTTCATAGTAGAGGAGATACTTAGCTTGAAGTTAGAAGAGCAAGGCTTCCTAACATCATTTGGAAGGGGGTTTTTCTTGTATCACTCTTTTATTTATTCGTTATAATGTTCAGAATGGTTTTCATTTCTTCATTATTTTCTTTTAGTTTTAACATGAGTGGCTAGATCCTTTTTAAGGTTCTTATTCCAAATTGACCATGTGCTTATTGTGATTATGTTAGGTTGCTAGATCTAATGCATTGGTTGTTGTTGTGCTTAATGTCATTTTAGGACCGATTACCCTAATATTGAATTAATACTATAGGCTTAATCGAGAGATAGGTTCTGTAGGAATAGGCAATAACCTATTGATTGCTTAATTAGTTGAGAGACAGTTAAGTGGATTAATATTGATTAAAGGTTATGTTTAAAATTAGAATTAAAAGGCATTAGGTTGGTGAGAGCCGGTAAACATAGTGTTAATTAATCTCCAATTAATTATAAGTTTATCTGAGAGGAAAACCTATGGTTTCTAATATCCCTTCAAAATGAATTAGAAATAGTTGAACCTAGTTGGTTAATCAATCTTTTAAGATGATCCAATTGAGAATAAGAACCCTAGTTTTTAATATTTATTTGCATTTGAATTTACTTTAATTTGTATTGGTTTTAGTTTTTAAAGAATTTAAACTCTATTTCAGTGTCTAAACAAACGAACATAGTTAGTATTGCAATATTCAATTCACAATCTCTGTGGGACGATATCTTTATTTACTACTTGATACGATTCTTTATGCTTACGGATTTTGTACACATCAATTATACTAACATACAACGAACATTGGTATTTCAAGAACTTCAATCTTGAATGTAAAAATATTATGTTGATGATAATGATTATAATGCAATGAAATTAAGAGTATTTAATCTTGAGACTTGTTAATAATTTGAGCACTCAATTTATTTTTCATTATTTGTTATTGTTATATTCATTTGATCTTCTTGAGTGCTCCTCGATGCTTGAGCTATTCTTGTTATTCTTTTACATTCATTGGGTAATTTCCTTACGAAATTACTCACACACTTTTATTTTTAAAATTTTTTAATATAGATATATAGTATATGTTAGCTAGCATTTGTAAGATGCCAGTACAGTGGACAACGATGACCTATGAAGTGACTGAGGCGGAGTCTTTAGTGAAGTTTATTGTTTGTTATGATGTAGATGCTGAGTTGATTTTTTGAGTTGCTGTGAATCCTATAGGAGCTTCAATCCATTTGTCGATTATTAGGGAGGTGTACCTGGACAATATATGCACCATTTTCAGGATTTTCTATGAGACCACCACCGATGTGCAGGTCATTATGACCTGTTGTGAGTTGGAAGAGCATGATGACACTTTTTGGTCTTTTTGCTATGATGTCGGGCTACACCCTTAGTGCTATGATTGATCTTTTTATTTTAGAGTTGGGTGTTTGGTTGTTGAGCCCTAGGCTAGGATGATGCAAGTCTCCGGATGCATATCTATAGTCGGATGAGGATCTGAGTTTAGAGAGAGGGTTATCGGAGCATACCTTATTATGTTATTTTATATCAACTTGTATGATAACCAATACTCTCATTATTTATATCTTGCTAATATTGTATAATGATAGGACACCAATGTATTTACATTTATATAAATATATGTTATGCTATATTATAGTATGTTATTTGCCATCAAATTATTATTTTGGTGATATAGTGTTTATAGTTTATTAATATTTAAGTTGGATGCTACCATTTTATAGAAATATTAAGAATATATTGTTGAGAGATTCTTTTTGATAGTCTTTAGGTAATGCCTCTTTCTATCATTGCCTCTATCTTATGGGTATTCTGGTGGTGGTACAATGGGGAGGGGTGTTACAAAATTGTTTAGGTTCTTAATGCATAAAGAATGACATCCATTAATAGTAAGGTATATAGTTATTTATACTTATTGTACCATAGAAAAATAGAAACCGGTGCTCTCATTTCGTGCCATCTTCTTATTTTAGGGATTTGAATATTTATTGATTTAAGAAGGCCTGAATTTTTTAATTGTGAAATAAAGTATTAATATTCTAGGTAATAGAGATTAAGGTTTAATGTAATTAAGGATTTTATATAATTTAGGGTTTTTAAATAATTAGCAATTTTATATTCACTAATTACTGCTCTTCTTTTTTTTTTTTTTAAAGAAAACATATGTCAAATTTTACACTTTGGAAGTGGAATTTAATGGACAAAAAAATAATTTCTAATGTTTTATACAACACGCATACACTTTATACCTTAATATTTGGTTGCCATAAGATGTTTCCAATCAAGAGCAATTTTGTAGACTTAATAGTTGATAATGGCTTGGGTTGGACACTAATGAAGACATAGATATGATGTTTAAGATGTATTGTAAAAGTCTTGTAATTCTTGTTTCTTTATATGAAAAGAGTTATTCAATTAAAAAATGAAAATGTTGAGAAAAATATGGATGAACATAGGAATGCAATTACAAAAAGAAAATAGAAATGTTCTAAAGTTAACTGATATGATTGCTACTTTTAATATAAATGGTGTTGACAGAGAATTGAAGTTAGAGCAAGAGCATAAAGAGAGTAATTTTAAGGTGGGAACTGGTGAAACTACGGCTACTAGTAATGAAATTTTTGGTAATGATATTTTCACTAAGACAATTGTTTGAAATTAAAAAAGGATGGAAAAGGCGTGTATAGTAGGGTAAAAGCAAAAGAAGGTACAATAAGAACATGAGTTGGGATGAGAACAATAGGAGGTGGGGTAAGAATAAGAGGAGTTAGAGTGAGAACTAAAGGAGGTGGGGTAAAAAATAGAAGAGTTAAGTACCCAAAATTTAGTGATGATGAATTTGCATTGACTGATGAAAGTAAAGATGTAAATTAGGAGTATACACCTACTATGAATAAGAATTTAGACAGTGATTTAAATAGTGGGAAGGTTGGGAACAAAAGAGAATGAATATGCTAAAAAAAATGAGCTGAGTGATATATTAGTTTAGACAAGTCTAATGATGAAGATTTTAACAACAACTCAAAGGAAGAGCATGTTACAATTATTCATAATCCACATTTAGTTTGGTGATGTGCAAATCAGTAATTTTTTTTTTGATATATATTAATTTTGGTGGATGTAAATGCTCATTTTTTTAGGTCGTAGGCATATATTGATATTTTATAACTATATCATTGAAAATGAATAAATATTTTGAGTTAGTTAATGTATACAACTTTTATTCCTATTGTTATTTAACCTATCACTTATTATATGTTGTATTTTCTTTGTTTTTCTATGTTGTTTTTCGGATCATAAATTGTTATGATTCAATTCGTTCATCAAACTTATAAAGAAGTAAAAGTAACATGTACAAAGTTAAAAACTCAATAACGTTAAATTGGATAAAATTACCAACTTGGATTACAAAAACACTTAATTAATAAACATGTATTCTTCCAACTTAAAATTATAGAAACACATTTTCCATATTAGAATTACATGAACACTTTCACCAACACATCAACACATGAACTTTACTAATTTTTGCGACAACAATGGACATTACAATAAATAAATTCATAATTTCTAAAATGAAACAAAGCCTTAAAAATGTCTTTAAATAAGAAATATCTATATCAATTGACTATATCTTCAATTGAACTTGCCTATTTTTAGCCTTTAGAATTATAAACTCCTCAGTTAACTTTGCAATTAATCATTGTCTTAATTCGTTTGTGGGGCTTTTAAAGCTCTTTTGTCTCATTTCATTTAAAGAGCTTTCAATACTTTGGCTAGTGGGGTACACCAACCAAGCCAACCACACTTTTGTTCTATACAATCGTAGTAAAGAATGTTCATGTAACACCCTCAAACACAAGCATACATGTGGACACTATCACTATCAGACACATGGCATAAGAAAATTTTTTACAAAATATTACATATTTCACATATGCACATTGAGACCCTTATCATTACATAAATATTCTATAAGTATGCTTTCTCAAGATATCACTTCTTAATACACATTAAGAAGTCTAAGTGCAGACATCAGGCATAAATGATAGCAACATCTAATTATGCATACACTAGACTCGTCACTGGCCCATCTGGTATCTCTATTGCATGCAGACTTTGACTCAATTAATGCTTATCCCGAAAAATATAGATGCAAAGGGGTGAGCTTGCTACTCAGTAAGCAATTACTAATATATATATATATATATATATATATATATATATATATATATTACTTCCTAATAAGTAATTAAGGTCAACATTAAACTAACTAATTATGTTAACCTTTAACTAACTTACATACTAGATGTATAATTATTAAGATTCAAGCATAATTTATCACCCAAAGGTGTACTAAGAGCATAAATTTGAAGGTCTAAAACACTACAAGAATTTAATATCAAATGGAGGTTCGAAGTAAACACAAAACATCACCAGGCTGCACTTAATACCTGGCACTCGCCAGCAATTGGTGACCGCTAGTGGCTGCCTAATTCAGAGAACTGGCGATCACCAGTGGTTCAGTCTGCCAATAATCACTGGCAATTGCCAGCGGCTGAATTCTGCTACTATATAAATACATCCAAACATACTTCCAACACTTATAAATCAAAAACTGTCCAAAATAAGGGAAGTCACACAAAATATGATTTCTCAATCTCAAAGCACCTCAATCCTAAACAATCACTTTCTTCAAACATATACCAATCATAAACAAAAAGTATACTGAAGATATACACAAAGTATACTAACCTTGCAACACATTCCATTCACATTAAAGCCAGAATTCAACATTTGTATGTAAGCATGAATGCAAGAATATATATCTATACATATTGGTTATTCAGCCGAAATCATCGTCACATATTTTCCTCACATATAGCCATCTTGGGCTCATTCCTCACAATCATATTTTTCACAAGTGGCCACATGCCAGATCTCACATTTTCATATAATTTTTAGGAAGCTATTCGCCCGGCTTAGTTTTCCTATATCTCACAATTTATATTTTAAATATGACCACTTTTGAGACTATCCACCCAGCTTAGTCCTAGATCTTATAATCAGTGGAGGCTATCCACCCGTCTCAGCCCCACTATCACACGTATATCTCACATTTCTCACATTCTTTTCAAATTCACATTCACATGAGGCACAATATAATATAACACAACATAATCATGTTGTCAAAATTGACAATTACAGTAAGTAATGCCTCATCATAATCACACACACAGAGCTCACATATTATCACATTTTATATATATAGAGCTCGCATATCAATACATCTCATCACATTCCACACTGTGAATGCATATATAACATCAATCACATTTCCAATAGCAACATTCCATATGCCTATCATATTCCATCACCTAGTAGGCAACATATAATATTCATTCTATCTCTAATTACACATTTGATCATGCATATATCAATCGCACACATAGACTATCATTGTTATAACCAATATAATATTAATCCACTTTACATTCATTCAACATATCTCATAATATTAAATACTCACATATAAGACTTAATCATTATAAAACCTATTCCCTTCCCTTCTTAACATCATTAATATTTCATTGAATATAATTAAGGTCACCACTCGTTTAGCTCAATAAGTATAACAATCATATAACTTATCCAGTTAACCAAAATAATATACATATAACATTACAATTATAATATGCAATATATATATATATATATTATTAATAACCAGTTACTGAAAATGCTTCCCAATCTTTAATATGTAGGAGTTTATTTATTTGATTATATCTTCCTTGTCCCTTATAACTCCTACACATAGCCATGAATCAAACACACATACAATTCATCACTCTTGCATTTAACTCAATTGGTGTAATTTATCACTTTAATTTGATATGCTCTAAAATTATGTACACAAATCCTTTGGCTCCCTTTTTAATACAAAAGCTAGGATTATGAGTTTAGTTTAATTCCCAATTGGAATTACTCAATTTGAACGTGTATAAGATTATCTATGAATTTTTGAACAAAATCGGGTAAATAGGGCCACCAGCAAGAGCAATACAATGTCAATCCCTGTTAGACCCTCCTAACAACAGATTCAGTTAAAGCTCAAAACATAAAAGTTGTAGAGAACTCTCTGAAGTTTCCAGAGCATCTAATCTTTCTCAAATTGAAGCTCTACAACTCAAGTTATGGTAAAAACACTAAGACCAAAAAATTCAAAAATAGGGCATGAATTCTGCAACAAATACAACTTAACTAAAATCAACAATTATGCACAAATAGCTTACCAATTGATGTTCGAAGTATTTATAGACCTCTTAGAGCTTCCCAAAACTCGTGTTAGATGAGCAGAGCAAGATCAAAATCTCCCAAGCTTATTAAAAATCACTCCCCTCTCTTCCTGATAGAATTTCTTCTCTTAATCTCTACACACACATACACACATACATACACACACACTCAAACACACATGTACCAATCACAAGCTCCCAATAGTGCACTAAGGTGTTCATGTAATTATGCTTGGTTTTTAATTAAATAAATATCTAGAGACTTGTTAAGATTATCACCAAAATATCTTTTTCATCCCTTAATGAAATGGGATTATTATATGTCAACTCTTATACTACCAATAGTGACAATCTAATCCCATTATCCTTACAATTAGGTCCCTCTCCATAAATTATAAATATACCCAAACCTAAATTAATCTCACCCCTTATTCTATATGAATGAAATGCATTATGCATAATTAATATAATTGGAGAGCGGACGTTACAGTTCATGTTTGTTGATGACTGAAATTCTAAGTCTAACATTTTCCACATATACACTTGATATTCTTATACCTTCCTTCCCAGCCATTACTTATTCCATTTTATGAAGACACCTTGAATCCAAAACAATAAGAAGTGAAATTGATAGAAAATAGAGTAATAAAATTGATAGAAAATGAAAGAAAGATTGAGGAAGAAAATGGGATGTGATGCAAACAAGAAGATGTAAATGTCATAACTTTGGTTTTTTTTTTTTTTTTTTTTTTGGCCAAAGAGCACCAGTGGCCTGCTATTTTTTAGGAAAGATAAAATCCTACAATTTAGGATTCATAGAACATAATATATAAATGGGATTTCACATTGATTTTTCATAAGGCATGAATGTCACTTTATGCATTTAGAAAATATTACTCCTTTGACTTGTGGAAAGTAACAACTAAAAGGGTTGATTTTTAACAGAAGGATGTTTTAATGTAATAGACATAAAGTTAGAGGATGTCATAATATATTTCTCAAAAAGAAGGGATGCACTAATATATTTGACTAAATTTTGAGAGGGTTTTAGTAATTTACCCATAATTAAAATTAATATTTTTGCTATTAGTTTAATTTATGAAATTGTACACAATGTTTAATAGAGTTATTTGCCAAAAAAAAAAACGACCGCTAACAATTTTTGCAATTTATTCATAACACTTTAATTTTGACAATTTAAAATATAATTTTATAAATTTTTGCAATTCGAAATACCAATTCAAAGTTTGGCAAGTTCTTATTTAGGTGGCAGCCGAAGCATGTTTTTACTTGCCATATCAGACAAGCACTTCCCCTACATCAAAACTCATTGTTTCAATGGATAAATTATACAGATGATTACTAAACTTTGGACTTAATTATAATTTGCTTATAAACCTGTAATTTGTATTTCTATTTATAAAATTGTACACAGTGTCTAATAGGGTTATTTGTAAAAAAAAAATCACGACCGTTTACATTTTTTGCAATTTAATAATAACTCTTTAATTTTGACAATTTAAAATATAAATTTATAAATTTTCGCAATTCGAAACACTAATCCGAAATTTGGCAAGTTCTTGCTTGGGTGGCAGCCGGAGCATGTTTTTATTTGCCATATCAGACAAGCACTTGCCCTACATCAAAACTCACTTTTTCAATAGATAAATTATACAAATGATTACTAAATTTTGTACTTGATTACAATTTACTTATAAAATTTTAATTTGTATTTCTATTTAAGTTTCATGAGTAGTCTTGATAATATTTTTTAGTCCATAAATAACCTAGCATTACCATTTTAGTCCAAAGTTTGAAGATAGTATACAAATAAGCCTATATTTTCTATATTCATATATAAATTAATGGGAAAACTAAAAACTATCTTGAGGGATGAATAGCTTATTCTTGCAATAATGTAAAAATAGTATTTGATTAGAGAACAAAGTAGATATTAATATTTGTCTTCAATTTTTAATTTGTATATAATAAAATATTTGTACATTATATTATATTTAAATAATTTCAAAATATAGTTTTTTATTGAAATATTATTTTAATTTTTTTACATATAATAAAATCATACATTGATAATAAAATATTTGTGTATTATATTATATTTAAATAATTTATAACTATAAATTAGGGATGATATATGGATTTATTTGTATGTAATTTTCAAGTTTTGGATGAAAATGCTAATATTAGATTGTTTATGGACCAAAAAAATTTTATAGGAACTACACCGAAAACGTAAATAGAAATTTGGTAACTAAAAAGATACAAATTTGAGTTTTATAATTAAATTGTAATCACGTACAGTGATCATCTATACAATTTACCCCATTTCAATATATTAAAACTCATCGTTTTGGTTATTGCTTTTATAAATCATACTAAAACTTCTTCCTACTATAACCTAAACACCGTTTTACAATTGAGAAATTTGAAGAAAAGTTGTGCTTGTGGCCTGCATATTATTTCTTGTATGGGAAAAATTAATGGAACTCTTTACTTTGGAAATGGAAATGGTTGTTAAGACAGTTAGGGAAAAGGGTGAATTGCAAAAGAGATTTGGAATAAAAAAAGAACAAAAACACATGAAAGTGCAAGGAGCAACAACAAGCAACAAGGAGTAACAACAAAACAACAAGTAACAAAAATCAACAAAAATAATAATTAAATTACAAATAATTCCATTTTTTTAAAGGAAATACTTCCATTTTTTATTAATATATTTTTCTCAATATTTGTTCTATTTTTAAAATGATGTTAATAGTTTATTTTTTTCTCAATATTTTTTTATTTTATTATTTACTCAACATTTTTCTTAGTGTTGTTACTCAAATTTGATCCTTCTATTTTTTTTGAATGAAATTCTTTTTTTTTTTTTAACTTTGTTCATTTTTTTGTCAACATTTTTTTACTAAACTTATTTTTTCTATTTTTAAGGTACTGTTATTTATCAATATTTTTTTTGCTCAATATTTTTTATACTCAAGATTTGTCATATTTTTAAAGTTCTCTTAACATTTTATTTTTTTTTCAAAATTTTTTATTTTATTTTTTGCTCAATATTTTTCTTAGTGTTGTTACTCAAAATTGATCCTCCTTTTTTTTGAATCAAAATTTTTTTTCCTACTTTCTTCATTTTTTTCTCAACATTTTTTTACTAAACATTTTTTTTTATTTTTAAGGTACTATTTTTTATCAATATTTTTTTGCTCAATATTTTTTTATACTCATGATTTTTTCTATTTTTAAAGTATTCAAGACATTTTATAAGAAAACAACAAAGAGAAACAATAAAGCAACAAAGAGCAACAAAAAAGCAACAAAGAGCATCAACAAAGCAACGAAGAGCAACAAACAAGGTACAAGCCCAAAAAGCAACAAAATTCAACGAAAATAATAATTAAATTACAAATAATTCCATTTTTTTAAAGGACATACTTCCATTTTTTATTAATATTTTTTCTCAATATTTTTTCTATTTTT
The DNA here is from genome assembly GCA_949673435.1 of Macaranga tanarius. NCBI lineage: Eukaryota > Viridiplantae > Streptophyta > Magnoliopsida > Malpighiales > Euphorbiaceae > Macaranga > Macaranga tanarius. Next base: position 30,949 of record CATIWO010318742.1, read on the forward strand.
AAAATACTCTTAACATTTTATTTTTTTTCTCAACATTTTTCTTAGTGTTGTTATTCAAATTTGATCCTTCTATTTTTTTTTTAATAAATTTTATTTTTTACTTTCTTCAATTTTTTCTCAAACTTTTTTTACTAAACTTATTTTTTCTATTTTTAAGGTACTGTTATTTATCAATATTGTTTTTGCTCAATATTTTCAATATTTTTTTATACTCAAGATTTGTTATATTTTTAAAGTTCTCTTAACATTTTATTTTTTTTCCAAAATTTTTTATTTTATTTTTTGCTCAATATTTTTCGTAGTGTTGTTGCTCAAAATTGATCCTCCTTTTTTTTGAATCAAAATTTTTTTTCCTACTTTCTTCATTTTTTTCTCAACATTTTTTTACTAAATATTTTTTTCTATTTTTAAGGTACTATTTTTTATCAATATTTTTTTTCTCAATATTTTTTTGTACTCATGATTTTTTCTATTTTTAAAGTATTTTTGACATTTTATAAGAAAACAACAAAGAGAAACAAAAAAGCAACAAAGAGCAACAAAAAAGCAACAAAAAGCAACAAAAAAGCAACAAAGAGCAACAACAAAGCAACAAAGAGCAACAAACAAGATACAAGCCCAAAAAGCAACAAAAATCAACGAAAACAATAATTAAATTACAAATAATTCCATTTTTTTGAAGGACATACTTCCATTTTTTATTAATATTTTTTCTCAATATTTTTTCTATTTTTAAAATACTCTTAACATTTTATTTTTTTCTCAA
>CATIWO010318822.1:0-18562 GCA_949673435.1 Macaranga tanarius
TTGCAAAAAATAATAAAATAATTACCAACTTGTTATTTAAGCTAATTACCTATCAAATTTTAAATTATTAATTCTGAAGTAGCTATTACGATTATGTGACTAATTTGCATTCAGTCCAAATTTTAAATTAACAAAAAAAAAGGGTGAGTTAACTTCTATTTGATTATTTAATTGAGATTTGATGATTTGATTATCCAATACAATAATAGAAAGCTATAAAAGATGATCTTCAGAAGCTTTGGACTTGCTCCATTTTTTTAATTTGGACCCCTCATTAATATATGTGAAGCATAACACCAAGGTTTTTTTTTTAATTTATTTTTTAATTTAATTTAATTTATTTTATTTTTTAAATTTTTTTGGGCAAGCAAAAACAGCCTTTACTAGTAAACTGATAGTGGAGTTGTGGGCACATCCTTGATGATTACAATGCAAAATTTAAACTAAAAAACCTCCACATAGTAATGATAATGTTTCATAACTTTTATTGCATTCCTTAAAACTAGTACATGTGTGTATAATATTTTAAGCTTATCACACTTCCACAATATAGATCTCTTTCTCATAATTTAGCCAACACGATGTTAACAACCAAATCAAATTTGATCACTTTGCAACATTTCTTTAATCACTCCTACATTAAAATAATAATAATTCAGCTTTCAAACTCATTATTCATTAAAAATAACTAATCTTGTTGATGCATTCTAAATTCAAAATTCCTTCTTAAAAACCATTTTGTACAATTTTTTTAAGTAGTAAAAATATTTTCATCCCATTATATTTCATCAATCAATGCTATTTTTTTTTTAACTATCTTAAAAGACATATTTTATTTGACTATTTCGATAAGATTGTAAATTTATTTTCATTTATTTACCTAACATATTAATTTATCGGATTATTTAATTTTCATATTTATTAAAAAGACAAATTTCCAATGCAAGTATTTCTTATTCTAATTAACTAAATATGAATCTATTTATAAATATATAAATAATCAAATTATGATATTTTCATTAGTAAAAGAGTTCATTTTTTTTCTATTTTTGTAGGTAATAAGTAAAAGATAAAATTCACATTAGTTTACATGTTAATTGCGATTATATTTCTTTTAAAATATTTCATTAGTTTCTGAACACAATTTATACTTTTTTGAATGATTTTAAAAATACAATTATTTTTTAAAAATTAATTTAGTGTGATTACGTGTACAACGACTGAAAGTTAAGGTATTTTTTATATGAAAAAGATGAATATTTCATTTATTGAAAATTAAAAAGATTTTTTGATGAAAAAATAAGTAATAGAAATAATTCCAATATTTGTTTGTTAATTCAACTAAAGAAGCTAAAAACTAACCTTAAGGGAAAAAAAAAAAAACACGCGCGCGCAAAAAACCCTCAGTACACGCGCAAAAAAAGGAGAAAATTCTTCAGTTTAAAATTAAAGGTAAGGAAAAAAAAAGGGGTTACTTGCAGTTCCAGAATGCGTTAGAAATGGACCATTTAAAGTGAGCGTCTGTAGCCCATTAGTACCCAATATTTGACCATAACAGGTCGCCTAATCTCCATTGATAGTGCCCACTCACCTGACGGTCGGAGCGTGCATAACACGCACTTGAACCACGCGTGGACTCCAAACCAAAAAATGGGACCCAAAATTTGGACGAAACATGAATGTTCGGCGAAAACGGCATCGCTTCATAGTATTAGGAGAAGTAAAGAATAACGTTGGTGTCAGGTGTTCCTCTCCACACTCCAGTTGTAGCCGTTTTCTTTTTTTTCGCTCTGTTTTTGCTTTTTATTGATCTCTTTATATATATATATATATATATATATATATAATGTATCCGTAATAGGATACATTTCTTTTTCACTGTACTTTTAGGAGAGAAAGAGGAAAAGAAACTAACCCAGAAGTCTTGATCATCATTGGAGACAACACAGAGAGATTTGAGAGAAAAAGAAAAGAAACAGAATTTTAAGATTGAATTTTTTTTGAAAACCCAGTTCAAAGAAATTAAAAAGGAGTGAACTTGTTTGTTGTTTTTTAATTTTGGGTTGGTGATTAAATAATGGGATCATCTTCTGGTCAAGGTGGTGGTGGTGGTGGTGGCTATGATCTTTCTTTCAAGATCTTGTTGATCGGTGATTCTGGTGTTGGTAAAAGTAGTCTTCTTGTTAGTTTCATTTCAAGTTCTGTGGAGGATCTTGCTCCTACTATTGGTATTCTTTATTCTTATCTTGCTTCTGTAGTTTTGATGTTTCTTCTTGTTTCTTTTTTGTTTACTGTTTTATGGATTCTGAGCTTGCAACCTACCTGCAATGTCTTTGGATCTTTCTTGAGTTGAAACATGATGCCAATTATGGTGTTTTTTTATGGGTTTAGCTCGCATCATTTATGAAATGTGTGTCTCTGAATTGTTGTATGATATGATTGCTGCTGCATTTAGTATGAACTAGTTCGTACAGGTGAATAGTTGAATTTTGCCTAATGTGATTATATATTATGTCAAGGTGTGGATTTTAAGATCAAGCAGCTAACAGTAGATGGGAAGCGATTGAAGCTGACAATTTGGGATACTGGTATGCAATCTGTTATTTTTGTTTTTATGCTGTCAATTTGACTATGTGATTTTGAGTTTTTACATTATTTTCTCAATATTAGCGATGGCTGATAAGCCTTCATTGTTGAAGGGTTCTTAAGTAGTTTTCACTTCTTGCCAATGTGCTAGTTTTTAATCGATGCAACAGTGTGACATTTGAAATATTGTAATTAAAGCTAGAGAAAAAGCTAGTAACTCAAAAGAAGTCAGAAGGTGGCTAGTGACCACTTTCACTTTTGCCATCTCCTTTAGTAGACAATATTTTTTGACTTTAACATGTCGGATCCACTTAGCAAGTTCAGAAATTTTTTGGGGTGAATGAGTAGATTAACAGTTCTCTGGCTTCAATAAATTAAACTTGTGCTTTCTTGCAAGGTTGTATTTTCTATTCTTGTTAATAGTAATGCTTTTTCATTCCTGGGTGCCTATTTTCGTTTTACTCTGTGCTGCTCGTCTTTAATGAAGGAAATGTGTTCAGCAATGTGGGTTTGATTTGTGAAATCATCATATGTTTTGCAGCTGGACAAGAGAGATTCAGAACGTTAACAAGCTCTTACTATAGAAATGCACAAGGAATCATTCTTGGTATGTTAGAATTGTTAACATTTTGATAGTCAGTGCATCATACAAATGATCATGAGTTGGTAATAGTACAAGCTCCTCGTAGGGATAGTAGCAATGTCTGCTGTCAGGTTGATTCTTCATATATTGCTTGTTTATCATTTGGAGAAGCTTGCATATTGGTATTCATTATGCTGATTATAAGAAAGGATGCTGCCATTTCAAACAAGATATGATTCCTTCTACTTTTACAAAATCATCCATTTCTTTTTAAATTAATACTCATCGCCTTTCTGAATGCATATGATTCTTATATCAGCATTTTGGTGCTGATGCTTTTCAGTAAAGGGGAGGGTAAGCAAGTGTTGCTCTCGTTTTATTCTCTATAAACCAATTAACATGATAAATTTTTAGCAATTTTTTACATCAAAATGTGGAACTAGTTGCAGCACATGCATCCAACAGGCATGAAAAAAGTCCAATTCTACACTCCACTTCTTTATAGGCATGTGATTATTGACACTTGCACATCATTGTGGTAGGATGGATTAGTGCATTCTTATGTGGTGTGGAACTCATGTAGGTAATTTTGGTAATGAGCATACAACTGGAGAAAAAATTCCTACTAATCCTGTAGCAATTCTAATTAAGATTATTGTACACAATACCTTCAAAGGATGTGGCTCACCCAAAGAATATTATTTGTCTTTGCTTGAATGGCAGTTTATGATGTGACACGGAGAGAAACCTTTACAAACTTGTCAGATGTGTGGGCTAAAGAAGTCGACCTCTATTGCACAAATAAGGACTGTGTAAAGATGCTTGTTGGAAATAAACTTGATAGAGTAAGTTTTAATTTATTGTTCAAGAGGATACAACAAAATACATGGTAGACTAAAATATTATCTAATGTAGAATTTGGAGTGCAATTGAGCTCACCTGCTATTACTTTTGGCATAATGTCCTACTGCTCAGTAATTAGCATCCTAAAACTGCTCCTGAGCTCTGTGCTCTCTAGCATCAGTGTCCTTATAACTGGATTCAGCTTGCGCTGCTTCCCAGAATGTGGTAAGAAATCTGAAAAGTTAAAAATTTGAATACCTTACGTCCCACTTTACTACCTCACAGCCTCTGCGGAAAAATTATTCATTTCATTCACTTGTCTGCTAACTGTTCATTTCTCTTCTTGCTCCATCTTTGATTTCTTCTTTTAGTATCTTGAGCCAATAACATATATTTTTTTGCCTGCTTTGAAAAAAATAAAAATTCTTTCTATGCTAGACCTTTGTAAATTGTTTTATTGTAAAACTCCTTGTTGTACTTATACTTTTTTTTTCTCTCTTCTCCCTCACATAGCAAAATTACTGGGAACGGAAAGTGCTAAAAGGTGAGGGTTCTCCCCTATAAGTATTTTTAATGGTTTTATTGGTCTATTTTTTTATGATTTCAGGAGTCTGAAAGGGATGTTAGTAGAGAAGAGGGAATGGCTCTTGCTAAAGAGCATGGATGTACATATCTTGAATGTAGTGCTAAAACTAGAGAAAACGTGGAGAAATGCTTTGAAGAGCTAGCACTCAAGGTATTGTTTCAGATAACACAAAATGTTTGCTAACACATTGCATATATGAGAGCAAATATCTCCTTGCCATGGAAGCAGTTCTATGTTCTCATCCTTAACTATGGTTTTTGCAACTCTTTTGGAAGAACTAAGTAAACTGCTACATTTTTCATTATATTTGCTATACATACATATATATATATGATCCAGAAATTTAACAAATTTGCTACATCAGTATCATTATGCATTTGATCCTACTTGTGATGTGAGGGAAGGCTCTCTGGAACATATCCATGTTCACTGATTGGAGTACTTTTTAATATGAGTTATGCTAATTGGAGTACCTTAAGTTGGTATTTGACATATGTAAATTATTCAGATCATATACATATGTGGTAAATTTGCTGTTACCACTTGTAATAATTGATGATTATTGTTGCAGATAATGGAGGTTCCTAGTCTTTTGGAAGAAGGATCCACTGCAGTGAAAAGAAATATTTTAAAGCAGAAACAGGAAAACCAAGCACCTTCTTCAAGACCTAGCACTGGTTGTTGCTCTTAGTAAGCTGCAAGAAGGGGGGGGGCCTTTACTTGGAAAGATGAAAATATTATTGCTAAAAGGCCACAATAGCAATGCAGATGGAATGTACAATGAGCTTCTTCTTGACACATCATGAACAGATCATGCATATGATAAGTGCTTTTTCTCTTGTTTCCTGCCGTGTTCTTTTTGCAGCTACTGTTGTTGTCGAGTTGCCTCGGTTGCTTGTATCATCATCCTTCTGGGGAAAAAAAAAAACAGGCACTCAAATAACCAAATTATTAGCTTGTGTATATTTTGTTTGCCTTTGTTTTTGCTGGCCAATATTCACTCATGTCAGAAAAAGCAAAATTTATTGTATTTTTTTGATTAAGTTAATGTGAGTTTTTTATCCTCATCTCTGTTGTGTACTTGCAGTACAGGAGATTTTTTTCAAAAAATAATTAATGGGAATCTCACCTATGCGATGGCTAGAGAATTACTTGCATGATATCTTTTTTTTAAAACCCATATTCTAATGTTAAGAAGAGAGTTTTTTTCATTTGACAACTCAACTTGTAGCGCAGTACAAGAGAATTTACTTGCATATATCCATACAAAGAATATAAGGACAATGTTCACTGCTGAGGAAAATGCTTGGCAAGGTTCTTGAGACTTATATTCGTTCAACTTTTCAGGATGGCCTGTTGCTGAAAAATCATGGACAACAATACAAACATCAAAATGCAGTTAGTTTTACATCAAAATGTAATTTTTACAGTAATTTTACTCTAACTCATTATACAATTTTTAACAATACAAAAAATATTATCTATATATTCTTTTTTATATTTTATTTTATAATATTAATACATTTATCACATTAATATTTTATTTTTATTTAATGTTTAATCTTAGAATTGTAATCATAATCTGTTTGTTTAATGTTAAATTATTTAAGTTTATTAATGTAATTTTTAATTATATTTATTTTATTTGTTTTATAAATATATATTTTATTTAGATATATTTTAAAATTATTTAAGAAAAAAAATGTTAATAAAATAAAATTTGAGACTAAATTGTTTAAAAAATAATGTATATAAAATTACAATTTGGACTAAACTGAACAGTTTTAAAAATTATGAATTTATTGGAAATAGAAAAAATAAATATAAAATATTTTTTTTTTTTGAAATAATTGTGTTACAATTATTGAAATAGCGAATTCAAAAAAAACCAAACCATTGAAATGCATGGATTTGGTTCTATATTTTAATTTCACAAAATCAACTTCTACAGCATAGTGTCTGTTATCCATAGTTGGGTAAAGGCATGACCTGCATCTGTTTATTATATTTTAGGTAACCTGTGTTTAATTGTATGTTTGTTTTTTGGACTTTATAATTATGATTTGATCAGTTGAGCTATAGTATTGGCATATGACTACTTTTATTTTAGTTTTACTTGGTTTCAATATAGATGAAAATTTATGTTGAAATACAATTGGTTCATGGTAGCCATATCAAGTGGTGCATGGCTCCCCATCATCCAGCCTTTAAAGCCTATGGCAAATTACATTTACCTCCACAGCATACAATGCCTAAACAATAACCTAAAATTTTAGTTCATCTGCACTGCAAAATTATTGAACATGTACTAGAGTATTCAAGCTACAGCTTTCAAATTTAATTGTTTGTCTGCTTTCTTTGGTTCTAAAGAAACGAAAACAGGACAAGTCAACTGAAGTAGGCATTTATTTTTATATATAAACTACGGTTTCTAATATATATATATATATAATTTTTACTTCTATTCAAAATAAAAAAAATTATTATTGCTCAAAAAAAATAAAATATATATTTATATTTAACTTATGAAAATTTAACTCCCTCAAGTTAAAGTAGGCAATCTTTTACTAATTTGAACCCATTAGATAAAATTTAAAATTATAAACTCAGGAGAGTATCAAATATGTATTTTTTTTTAATTGTTTGGTGCCATACGATTCATTTTGAGCAAGTTTTATTACAAAAGTAAAAAGTTACTACAATTGATGTCTAACTCAAGTGGTAAAAGTCAGTGGCGGAACCAAGGGAGTAAGTAGGGGCCATTGCCCCCTAAATCAACCAAAATCCATTAAGTCCCCTTCAAATTTATATTTCTACTCCCTAATATTTGATTATTGCACCCCCAATCATTTCTTGTAAAATAAAGTTAATATATATAAAATTTTTTTGTTTGAGAAAAATATTAGAATTTTACCTCCCTATCTTGAAATGCTGAGTCCGCTGCTGGCAAGAGTCTTTACTCTTGACATAAGAGGTATTGAGTTTAATTTCTTTCATTTGCATTAGGCTTATAAGATCTCACATTCAGTGAAAGCTCATAAAAATAATTTTCAAAGTTACTAACTACTAACTATCTCAAGTAAAAACAAAAAACTACTAAATTTTTTTAAAAAAACCATAAAGCAATAAAAATATTCTAATCCAAGCCTGAACTTTTATACCTTTTTAACCAATCAAGCTAATGTAAAATAAAGCATTAAGTTGCATTAATGAAACAAAGACAAAACCCATCAAGCTAATGCACACAATGATGCATTAAAACTTGCTTGCATGCAAATGGAATAGCTTATGGTTATTGAATATGTAGTCAAAATGGAAACTAATCTTCGTGACAATGTCTACTCAACTAATCTTAATTAATGACAATAATATAAAATAGTTAAATAATTAACCAATCTTTGTAATTAATCTATATACATGAGAGTGTCCCCTCACTTGAAGATGATCAGAGCGTGAACTCAACAACATTAGACTCTCGCGTGGAGATTTGCAGTGCCAAGTTTGAAAACGACAATAGAGTTCCATGAGAACGGCATATCGTATCTTGGTAATTGCAATAAGAATAAAGACTTTGAAGTAAAAGTTGGTGTGATCATGAGGTTCTTTCCAGATCAGTCTGGCATCAGCATTTATGCTATGTCCTTTTTATTGCTCTCTCTTTTTCTGCAACCCTTTTAATTATTCTGTTTTCATACTGTTGTAAATTTTTTATATGTTTAAAATAAATTTGTTATTTTAAATTAAATTTTTAATTAATGGTTATATTATTTTGAAAGGGTATATCTTTTCATGTACAAACACCCTATTATGTCATAATATCATAATCTAAAATTCTCTACAGTATATAAATTGAAGAGTTGTAACTCTTTAAATTATAACTACCATTGATATTATATGTATGTTGGCTTTGGTAGTTGTAAAAATATGGAGTTATATACATACATACATATAAAAATAAAGAAAAATAAAAGAAAGATCAAATTAAGAAATTATTTATTCCCACAAAGAATTTCTTCACTATTTACTTTTTTTTTTTTTAACATCTAGATGAAGTGATTAATTCCCAACACCACAAGTGCAAAAATTTAAAAGACTTATCACATCCACTAAAACAATTTACACAAAACTTATGTAGCAAAACTGAGTAGGAGTAGGGGCAAATTTCGCTTTTAAAAGCGATTCTCAATCATGTTTCAAGCCTAACTATAAAAAAGTTGTTCGTGTTTTTTCTTTATTTATTTAATTTTTCATGCTTTGATATTGATATTAATTTTTATTTATTGTTGTTCTAATTTTATATATCTATATATAATCTCTTAAATTTGGTATATTTTAATTTGCCTTGTCAACTTACAAATTAATTATTTTGAAATTTCAATTTGTTAGAAAATGGCTTAACTAACATTTGTTGGTTCAAGTGGTAAGAAGTTTGAATTCTTATGTATGGAGAAAAATAGGTGTTGAAAGAGTTTTGTCCTCTTTATGAGATCCACCCAAATTGACTCTCAAATAGTGAGAGATCATGTGGCTACCAAATGTTAGGACTATCAAAAGCATATATATATATATATATATAAACACTTTAAAAGTAATTTAGATTTCTAAATAGTTTCGTTTCAATTTACAAAAAATAGTATTGAAGCATCTCACATGGTGTTAAAAGTAGTATCAATTTTTAATAGACTAAGGCCTCTAAATGGTCAATTTGGAAGTTGAAGGTGTCGGCGCCTAAGTATTAGGCCTATATATAACTAGGGCTGTAAATAAATCGAGTTGCTCAAGAGTTACTAAAGTTTGACTCGATAAAAGCTCATTCGAGCTCATATATTGAAGTTTGTTTAATAACTAGCCGAACTCGTAAAAATTCGAATAAAAGTTCGCGAGTTGCTCGTAATTTTAAGGGATAATGACTCCACAAGTCTTATAAGTTTTTAAAATTTTCAATCAAGTCCTAATCTTTTTTTTTTTAATTGAGTCCTCAAAGTGTTTAAAGTGTTACTCGTTAGTCCTATTCCGTTATCTCAAACGGAATAGGACTAACAAGTAACACTTTAAAACTTGAAGGACTCAATTTAAAAAAAAAATTAGGATTGGATTAAAAATTTTGATAAATTTTGTGGATAATTTTTTTAAAAATTTTAATAAATCAATTTAAAAAAATTGATTTTGTTGTTGCGTGATATTCTAGTGAAGATGAATTTTGATAAATTTTTGTAAGTCATATTTTCATTTGGTAACTTTTTTTTTGTTTTTTTATTGTTAATTAGAGAAATTTTAATAAAATTGCGATGCCTTTAAAGTTGATTTTAATGTTAGAGATGCATATGATTTTAGTGTTAGAAATAATTTTTTAGTTGTGGATATACATAATAAAAAGAATCAATGTTTCAGATTTGCACTATAAAAAATCATTATCATCTATACAAAGTAAGACTCGTTATCTTTTATGTATAGATTATATGTATCTCTAACACTAAAATTAACCTCAAAAGCACTACAATTTCATCAAAATTAGTATAATTAACAACAAAAAGAATAAAAAAAGTTATCAAATTAAAATGAGCCACAAAAATGTATCAAAATTCATCTTCATTAGAATATCACACAACAACAAATCAATTTTTTAAAATTAATTTATTAAAATTTATCAAAAATTTTTTAAAAAAATTATCCACAAAAATTTATCAAAATTTTCAATCAAGTCATAAAAAAATTTATTTTAATTGAGTCCTTCAAGTTTTAAAGTATTACTTGTTAGTCCTATCCATTTAAGATAACGGAATAGGACTAACGAGTAACACTTTAAATACTTTGAGAACTCAATTAAAAAAAAAAAAAAATTTTAGGACTTGATTGAAAATTTTGAAAACTTATAGGACTTGTGGAGTCATTATCCCTAATTTTAATATATTAATAATTTATATATATATATATATAATATAAATTTTTATTGTAAAAAATATTTTAAAAATATATTATTTGAATAAAATCATAATTTTAATGAAATATATTATAATTTATTTAGTAAATTATTTATTTTAAAGTTTTTGATGTATAATTTTAATTAATAGTTTGCATTTTTTAAAATTTTTTTAGACTTTTTTAAGCTCGCAAATACTAAGTGGCATAGTAAACTCGATTTAAGTTTATCAAATTTAAATTAGCCAAAGCTAAGTTAGGCTCGGCCCGTTTACAACCTGTATATAACAACATCAACATGCATACATTATATATGCACTGGAGAACTGAAATAATTCCAAACAGCTAGCTAACAGTTATGGGATCAAAATCAGCTTCACAGCAAGGCAAAGACTATGATCACTCATTCAAGATAGTGATGATTGGTGATTCTAGTGTTGGCAAGAGCAGTCTTCTTGTTAGTTTCATTTCTGGTGCTGTAACAGATCTTCCCAACACCATTGGTACTTAAACTTTCACTCTCTTTTGCATGCTATATAATGAAATTACACTTGCATGAGATATGCTCCTGTCCTATGGAAAAACAAAAAAAAAAAAGCCCAAGAAGTTTAGCTATCTATGAAAAAGTGGAGATGTTTGTTTCCCGAATATTAATTATTTGAAATGAATATATATTTGGATTAAATTAATTCTTGTGTATTTGTTTTTGTTTCTGGTAAGGTGTGGATATGAAGTTGAAGCAGATAACTGTAGGTGGAAAGAGACTAAAGCTTACAATTTGGGACACCGGTATATAAATCTCTACAAATATATATACATGCAACCATAACAGTCTTTGTTACATATGTACTAGTTAATTTATATTTTTAAAATTAAATTTGCTATGTATTTTTCTGGTTTTAATAACGTCTGCACTCTTAATTAAGGTCACAAACATTGCTGCTAGTGATATGCTTTGCTTCTCAGGCTGCCTGCCTAACTATTGCTTTTCTTTGTTTCTTTGAGATCTCTATTTTTTAAAATTTCTTTCTTGCATTTTTTTTTCATATTTTGCTTTTCAAGATTATGAAGTTTCTATTTGCACAATTTTGAGAAATAATAGTAATAGTTATTAGGCAAGAGGATTGATTGATTCACAAAATGATTATGGTTCTTGCAGCTGGACAAGAAAGATATAGGACATTAACAAGCACTTATTATAGAGATGCTCATGGGATCATTCTTGGTAAGCTACAAAATTATGACTTATTCCTTCCTGTACCTTTTTTTTTTGGTTCAAAGAGTTAAGTGAGTTCCAAATCTATTAATATGCACATCTGTTTTAATTTATATTTTTAAGTGAGTTCCGAATCTATTGTATGCACATCTGTTTTAATTTATATTTTTGAGCGAGTTTAAGAACACATTCTTAATTATATTCTATTTATGCATTCAATAACTATTCATAATAAGCAGTTGCTTTCAATACTTAGAAATATGGAGGATTCCCCTACTATTTTAATGTGAAATCCTGACAGCTTTACTTGATATAGAGAATTATAGATATGATTCTTATTTATGTCAATAATTTTGGTATGCATTAAGGCTTTCCAAAAGTTGGGGAAAAAAGCAAGTGCTTTCTTTCATTTTATTCTTCAATCTCAATAACATATAAAGTAGCACCAATTCCTTGTAACTTTTGTCAAAAGTCTCCAAGACTTTGAGATTCTTTGATCACTAAATTTTTTTTCAGAACTAATTAGCGTAATTAATTTGTTGTTATTGCAGTTTATGATGTGACACGGAAACAATCCTTTACAAACTTAGCAAACTTGTGGATCAAAGAAGTTGAACTGTACTCCACAAACAAGGACTGTGTGAAGATACTTGTTGGAAATAAAGTTGACAGGGTAAATTTTTACAGGAAAATGATTAATGTTTTAATGAGTTTATTATGAATATGAATGGAAGATAAATAACCCATCTTTTTAATGGGTTGTTAGCTGAGTGTTAATGGGTGTCTATTTGCCCAATTGGTTTCAGGAGTCTGAAAGGGCAGTGAGTAGAGAAGAGGGAATGGATCTGGCAAAACAACATGGATTTTTGTTTCTTGAATCTAGTGCTAAAACTAGAGAAAATGTGGAGAAATGCTTTGATGATTTAGCACTCAAGGTACTCTTAATTTCACCATAATCATCTCCTGTATATAGATCGGATGTAATGTAAAAAAAGCTCTTTTTGAAGGATAAAACTGTGAAAGTGAAAAATGGAAAATAAATGGAGGGATTCTCGCATTTTATATGTGTCTTGTAGATGCTGGAGGAATTAGAGAAGAAACGACAGGAGGAACAGAAGCAGAAACAGCCTGCACCAGAACCAAAATCAGAGACCATTAAATTGCCGGACAAACCAAAGGACACACCTGCACCATACACAGGGACACCAGGTGATGGTGGCTGCCGCCCTTGCTCATAATTTGCTGCAGCAGCAGCAAGGAGGCCATTATATGAAGGCACAATGCATTCAAATCTGAAAATAAGGCCCGTACAAATATATATGCCATAAGCACATTCATGAGCAACAATATACACGATTAGTTAGCTTGTGTTTGCTTGTGCCAAGGTATCATATTCTCAGAATGCAGCCTTGCATAAATGTTTCCTCATCCTATATTTCAATTATTTCAATTTTAAGCATCAGTTGATTTTCTCAATAAGTCAATGTAATATCCAATAACAAGGAAAGCCACCAATGATCGCAAACTCATATTATCCAGAAATGAATCCAGCCATACAATATCCACTTCTCTTCACTATGTCGTGTATGGTGTAGAAACCGATATCAAATAATACCCCATCTGTTACAGTAACAAGCAGTTGGTTTTAGGATAGATTTTGGACAGAATCATAATATCTATAGCAACATTCTTGTTGCTAAAACACAGAATCATTAGTGGGCATATCTCTTGTGTATAACTTCTCCAAAATGCTAATACCCCCTCTTAGCTATCAATGAAAATATATCTTTGTACCATGGATTTATACAAATATGCTCAAAAGTGTGAATCCCAAATGAAAAGGTGCCTTAAACGTCAAAAAATAGGAAATTTTCCTCTTCCAGATTCTAAAACAAGCAAATAATATCATAACATGTATTTTTCTGTGCTGCTTAGTGTATATTAAGCACGCCAACAATGCCAATGGCCGTTGCACAATACTCACAGCAATTCCTGGCAACAATTCTCTTTAACCTAAGTCAGGTTGCAGTAACAGCCTACTGGCATGGAACAGCACCAGCAGCAGATTCCAGCACTCTCCTAGCTTCTGTGTCTACCTCCGGAAGCTCACTTGGGATCTGAAAGGATTAGTTGATTAATAGTAATACAGATGGCACATAAGCACAATTGCCAAAACAATTCTGATGATACTAACCTTTCCATATATATTTGCTTTTGTAATAGAAGCACCAGAAGCCAGCAGCAATCTTATAACATCTACGTGTTCACCTCTTGCTGCATGGTGAAGGGGCTGCCAAATAAACAAAGTATTTTGGTCAGGGAAAATGTTTAAGCACAGCTAAATTAGCCAGCCCAATGATTGGCAAAGCAAACATAACTCCGTTAGCAAACCAACCCACCCAGCAACACAGACACCAAAGAGGTAAAAGAAAGATGAAAAGATTCAATAAGAATCAGCCAAACATGAATCACTTGATTCCTTTCTTTCCTTTTTCTCTCCCTCCCATTTTCCTTCTTTTTCTATTCCCTTTTAACTAATGTTTCAAATCTAAAACCATAACCTCCCTTCCCAAATTCACAGTATAAAGCCATTCAGTTTTTATAAATGCTCACAGTATCACCCTCAGCATCAACTGTTTCTAGCATCCTTCGAACTTGCTCTGAGCCATTAGCATTGTTCAACAGCAGTTGGACTATCTCGGTAAAACCTGCAGCAGTGGAGAACAAATTAAAAGACTACGTAACATCAAGGAAACCATGAATATTTTTTTTAAAAAAAGTTCCCAATAGCTAGTTCTTGTGGCTCACCTCCAGCACAAGCATCACGCAGAGGTATTGCACCATCTTCATCCTTAGATTCTAAGTTTGCTCCCCTTTCAAGAAGTAACTACAACGGAAAAAGTTGCACACAAATATATAGTATTTTCTTGAATATTGGAAATAATGGAGAATAATGTAGAGCAACGTACCTGGACACATGGTAAATAACCATACAGACATACGAGATGAAGTGCCGTGTCCCCATCCTCTACTGGTTCATCAATGCTTCCATTCAAGTTATCTAAATCATCATAGTGAATTATAGTGAAAAAAGCATTAACAAAACTTGCCCTTTGTCATTTTTACATCAAGTGGCAATCCTCAAGCCTCAAATCCACAACATCTTGATTAAGTGCAGCAATACTCAGTGGCCCTTATCCTCTAATATCATTTATTTCTTCTAAATTATAGAAACCAAAGCAACATTTATTTGGCATTTGGAAAAACTAGTGAACAGAATAGTTGACTACGGAAAAAAAATTAAACACTGAGACAAATTAATTTTGGTCCAAAACATAGACACAAAACTAAGCAGCAAATTGGAAAAGAATCACTTGTCCAAACACTCCAATCCCATTATTAGAATTCAATTCTTGCAAAATCATGCCACTTTTAACAACACTAAACGCAACTTTGTTAACCTGAAACAATTAAATTCTGACAACTATGACCTGGTCAAACAATTGTAAGCATTAACAGAATACAATCGAATTCTCGCATTTTTTTTTAAACTATCACAAGATTCACTATTGATAATTCAAAAAAATCAAACTTTTTTAACCTGAAACAAATTAAATTCATCAAACAATTGCAATCATTGAACATTGAATTCTTGCATTTTACAACTATTACAAGACAGAATTCAGAAATCAAACAACTGTAAGCATGCAACCTAAAAACAGAATACAAAATATATATATATATATATTTTTTCTTCATAAACTGAAACTGAAAAAAAAAATGCAAGCATAATCAATCCATTTCAATTCAGCTGAATTTCAACTTGAATTATGAGTAATCGTAGTAATTAAAGTAGAAGAAACCTAGAGCACGGCGAAGTGCGTCGACATCACCGAGCTGAGAAGCAGCGGCGAGGTCACGGAGGTGAGGAGGAATATCGGAATCATGGTCGGCGAAATCGTGGTCTCCAAAGAGAGCATTGTCTCCTTCGTTTTCGTCTTCATCTAGTAAACCGTCGCGATGTACTGCCATTTTTAAGCTGTTTGAATTTGCTTTGAACACAGCTTCAAGGAGGCGCACAGCTTAAATAGTAGACTTCTTCCTCACGCTAGGCCCAGTAGTTTTCATATGGATTTATCTAAAGCCCACAACCAAATTATGCTTTGATGGGTATTCAATTTGTTGGCTTTTTTTTTTTTTTTTTTTTTTTAGCTTTGAACTAGATGGTATTGTCCATATTGGGAATTGTGGGAGAGTAGAGGAGAGGGAGTTTGAACTCTGCCCTCTCCCAGAATGTCCTTCCAGTTGAACCGTTAGGCTACAAGTCGAGGACATTTGTTACCCTTTTAATTAGGAAAAGAAATTGCAATTTTTTTTTAGCATTTATGATTAATTTTTTTAATGTCTACGAGAAAAGAACTGTGAGGCAGGATATCAAATCCTGATTTTCATATTTAATATCTTTATTTATTATTTTTTTGATCATTTGAACTACTCACAAATGATAAAAAAGAAATAACATTTATGATTAGTTTTTTATGAGACATAATGATAAATAAAATGCTCCAACACATTGCGTTTGATATGAAAAGTTTCAAGGTTCAATCTTCTCATTTGTGGTGAATAATTTGTAAGGAAAAAGGTTGCTCTTGCGGTGTCATTTATAAATTTTGATCTATCTAGATTTTAATGTATTTAAAAAAAAAAAAGAAATTTGTATTTTATCTTGGGTGTATTATTGTATCTTATTTTTATTGATCAATTGCAAAGATATAATGTCACCAATTCAACCATACAGATATAGTGTATGAATAAGAATTTTCCTTGAAAAAATGCTTTAACATGATGAGTGTTAATGCATCATTCCTATCTCATTAGTTTTACTCCTCAATTTATAAATCCATCAATTAAATACCTCAACTTGATTCAAAAAAAAATAATCAACACTTTTCAGTATTATTTAAGATTGGAAAAAAGGTGCAAATATACTCCCCTAATATTTTACCCTAAGTGTAAATATACCCTTAATATTTTTTTAGAGTTTAAATACACCCTTAACGTTACAAAAATCACTAATATAAGTCTCTCTCATTAACGACATCAATTTCTATTTGATAATACCATTATAGTCTATCTATGTGGCAATTGGGGCCCATAATTTGATGATATATCGACAAAAAAAAAGGGTGCAAATAACCCCCTAATGTTTTACCCTAAGTGCAAATATACCATTAACGTTTGAGCAAATAAAATATTTGACATATATTGAAAACAAAAACTAAAACAGACTAGTTATACATTATTTTTGTTATTTTTTAATTTTTAAGTCCAGTTATATATATATATTTGTCATGAGTCAAAAATTAAATATAATAAACTTTTTTGTAGTTTAAGCATATAAATTTTTATCTATTTTAATTTTTATATTAATTTTTCCAATTAATTTTTATTAATTTATATTATTTTCAATGAAAAATAAATTTCTTACATAATGAATGTATAATATAACTATACTTAAATATTAACAAATAATATAGACAATACATAATTAGACAAGCTATTTTATTTTTTATTTTTAATATATAATATATTCTAAATTTTTTAAATATTTCGTTTGCTCAAACATTAATGATATATTTATGCTTAGGTTAAAACATTAGGGGGTTATTTGCACCTTCTTTTTGCTGATATATCAGCCAATTGCAGGCCTAATTACCACATAGATAGGCTATAACGGTATTATCAAATAAAAATTAACACCGTTAATGAAAGGGGCTTATATTATTAATTTTTATAACATTAAGGGTGTATTTAAACCCTAAAAAATATTAAAGATATATTTGCACTTAGGGTAAAATATTAGGGGGGTATTTGCTTGAAGGGAATGGAGATCAAAGCATCCAAATATGCGGAATTTTAAAAATTTTTGGAAGCATGCAACACTTGCATCAAGTTTGAATCCATTCCATGCCATAAGATTCAAATCACATGCAATTTACATAACTAACAAATCATGCATCATGGACAATATTTTAGAAACAATCAAATAGTAGTCATATAATCATATTACAAGTCCTACATACTAAGAGTTGAGTAACACTTACAAAACTCCCAAGTGTGTAGAACGCTCGACAAGCTTTGATTGTTGCGATCCACTAGCTTCGAGCTTCCCAAGTGTGAAGCCTCTAGCTCGAGACACACGGATTGCACTTGGTTGATCTTCAAGATGTAGCAAGCTCTCCACACAAGCCTATCTTGAATAAGACCCAAGTGCTTGTGAAAACTTCTACAATCTTTGAAGGTATGGAACTTAAACTACCCTCCCAAGGATGATGGATTTGCCTTGTACAACACTTGTACAATTAAGGCTTTAGGTTAAAGAAATCACAACACTTGTGATATGTTTTAGTTCTCTACAATAAGAAATTGTCAAGAAGAAGAAGAGACTCTCTCAACTTTTTCTTTTCTTTTAGAATAACCAAAACTCTCTTAAAAATGCCTTAGCCTTAATCAAGCAAGCAAGAAACCAAGAAGTTGTCTCTACAACTTTTGCTGTCTATTTATAATATTAACAAAGCCAATATAATATTATTAATTTGAGTGTCTTCACACACAAGCTTGCTACTATAGCAAGAGTGGCTTCCAAGTTTGCTACTATAGCAAGAGTAGCCACCAAGTTAATCACTATAGCAAGATTGGCCACCAAGTTAGCTACTATAGCAAGATTGGCCACTAAATTTGCTACATTTCCAAGAGTGTCTTACACTCTTCTATTGGCCTTGTTTGGTTGCTTGGATATTTTTATCCCTATTCCATTAACTCTTAATGG
>CATIWO010318867.1:0-11555 GCA_949673435.1 Macaranga tanarius
CGTTTGGTAATTTAATTGAGCTTTTCAGATTTAATCATTTGGAATGAAACAAATGGAGAGGTTTTAAATTGATGACTTTCTCTTGTTTATTAGATCACCTGTTTCAAAATTAATGTTCTAAATTTTGAAACTTAAATAAAAGAAATAAAAAAAATATTGTATTTAATCATATTTAAATTTGGAAGATAATGAGATGAAAATAAATAAGGGTACATTTTATAAAAAAATTATATATTTCTTCAATCTACTGCCATAAACTTTATTTACAATTGTGAGAGTACCCTTCTCGGTAAAAGCTACAATTGAAAGTGTTTTACTTTTTCTTTCTTGTTAGATTTTTTGTGTTTCAATTATCTACGACTATTTTTTATTTGTAAAAATTATAGAAATGCAATTTAAATTTTTACCATCATTATTTACCAATAGTTACCAATAGTTATGGAAATTTGTAATATTTATATTATTTATTTTTTTATCAATAGAGGGTCATATAACCTAAACGATGGACTGCATAATAGTAGGGACGTTCATGCCTTCATGGGTTCCGAACTGACCGAACCGACCCTATTCGGTTCGGTTCGGTTTGATTTTTTAGAATTTTTGAATTTTCAGATCTGAACCAAATTTTGGTTCGGTTCGATTTTATATACAAAAATTTTAGTTAACCGAATTAATCGAACTTTTATTTTTATATTTCTAAATATTTTTAAAAAAATATATACTAATTTAATATAAAAATATAAAAATAATTTATATTTTTTAAATTTTTAGTTTGGTTCGGTCGGTTTGGTTTTTCACACATAATTTTCGAATTTTTTATAACTGACCGAATTGAACCAAAATTTAGTTTGGTTCAGTTCGGTTTTGAATTATTTCACTTCGGTTCGATTAAAAAATTGACCGAATCGACCGAATGAACACCCCTACATAATAGGGGTAGTACTCCTTTTTTAAATCACTGACTGTAAGATTCGAACGTTGCACCTCAGGATGCCTTTAGAGATGAGTTGCCATTTTGACTACTCTCTCTCACTGACAATATTTATATTATTTAGTGTGATTATTTTTTTTGGTCTGACCATGAAGTATCCTAAATGGGCCCCACTGGAAAACACCACATCCAGACTAATCCCCGTTCGAGTCGTGTAGGTCCACAAGGGAGGATAAGCTTTACCTCAAGAGTTTTTTAAAGTAGCTGCATTCTTAGAGCTCGAACTCGAGACCTTTGGTTAAGCTGAAAGAGCCTCAGACCAACTCATCCACGCCCTATTGGATATTTAGTGTGATTATTCATATTGTAAATGGATTAAAAATATATGCGTCATTTATTATTATGTTCCAATAACGAGAAAGAGAAAAAAAAAAGGAAGTACTCTAATTTGTACCTCTATATATCCCATATATTTCCTTCATTCCCTTGCTAATTAAGTGTATGATTCTACTACTTCTGCCTGGTAGCTGTGCAGCTATCTCTTTTATTTGGCTTGATGTTTCCAAGTTCATTTTAAAGTATTATAGATGTTTTTCATATGTTTCATTCTACAAAGGACCTTCCATTTGAATGAGTTTTCTCTGTTTCATTTAGAATAATATTATGATCAGATTTTAACTCATCTTATTTAATTAAACATGTTTCATAATGTTATTGTGTTTCAGCCATGATCAATCTTTGTTGTTAGATGGAAGATTGTTGTTTCAAGGAGCGAAAATATTCACATACATAGATATGATTGGCATATATTTATTAATATTAAATAAAGGGATTTTTTCAAAAACAACCAGAAAATCAAAAATAATATCAAAAGCCACATTGACCAAAAGTGTTTTCAAAAATAGCTTTAAGGAACTTTTTTTTTTCAAATCTAGACCCTATATAAACTAACCGTTTTCAGCTAAAAGACAAAAATTCCAAAACAAACACTGATTCCTAAAAAGAAACGGAAAACAAGCTCGCTCAAGAAAATCACGATCTCAAACACCAAAAATTCATCTCCAATCAATTTCAACTTTCTCTTCAATCAATCAAATTTACGATCAGATCAACTTCCTTCTCCAATCGATTTCAACTATTTTCTCTTCTGAATTTTGTGACAGAAATAGAAAATAAATACCTTCAACAAATCAAGTTTATGGATCTGAAAAACCTAAATCTGCAACAACATTCTTCAACAAATCAGAGAAATCAACATTAAAACAATAACCGAAACAGAATTGAAGATCAAAAGTAATAATCATTCACAAAAATAGGTATGCACCTTAAAAACATATCACATATGCTTTTCTATTTTTCTGTAATCATATTTTGTCAATAAGAAATAATAAATCACGATTATAAAAGAGAAACAAAAAGAAACAAAGAGAAACAAAAAAAGCATCAAAAAAGCAACAAAAGAATCAAAGAAAATTAAAAAGAAACAAAAAAGAAACAAATAAGTAACAAGCAACAAATAAGTAACAAATAAGCAACAAACAAGCAATAAATAAGCAACAAATAAGCAACAAATAAGTAACAAATAAGAAACAAGTAACAAATAAGCAACAAGAAGCAACACTACCTAAAATAAAAATAACTAACCAGTTTATTTGATTTTTTAATTACAGGTACAATGGAAGTCATACTAGTCTTCATTCATCACAATGGAAACTGGAATAAAGCAATGGATTATATTAATTTTGATGTGACATGAATTACAATACAACCAAACTGCAGCTTTCATGAAATGCTGAAAATAATATCAGAGAGGCTTCGAATCCAAATAGATTTTCAGCAAATGGTCATACAGTACAAAGTCAGAGAAAATTATCCACCTTTAAAAGTAAAAGACAATGCAACTCTCTTTTTTTATTTGCAACTAAAGAAGAAAGAGCCTGATTTGACCCAATTTCCTCTATGCATCACTGTTGAGAATAAGAAATTTCTAGAAAAATGATTCAACAACAACATGCTGTGACAAAATCAACAACTCAAACAGATTTGGTATTAATTTCTGAACACAGCTCAACAAACACAAAATTAAATAAGCAAAATTCAGATTATCTGGATTATGCAAAAACAATGACCAACATTCTTCCACTGGAAGATGGCAATGAAGAATCATCAATAATCTGTAATAAAATAGCAACAGAACCTGAAGAAGGTGTAATATACAACAGCAAAGAAAAATTCAAAAAAGCATTAAGATTTACTGCTGTCAAGAACTACTTCCAATACAGAACTGTTAAGACAAACAATCTCAATTTTGTTGCTAAATGCTTGGATAAAAAATGCAGCTGGGTGTATAAGAGCTTCAAAAAATAGAAAAACAGACAAATTTATTGTTAAAAAGTTCAACAAAATCCACACATGCAGCATGGACATCAGATTAGCAGACCAAAGATAAGCAACAATAACTCTGGTTGTTGACTGCATAAAATCAAAATACCAAAGTGTCAAAACCATATACTCGCCATCAGATATAATGAGAGATATGAAAAAAGAATATGGCATCAATATAAACTACATAAAAGCATGGAGATCAAGAGAAAAGGTACTTCAAATGCTAAGAGGTAAACCAGAAGAATTCTATGCACTTTTACCAACTTTCCTATACATGATAACAATAACAAATCCAGGATCAATTGTTGACCTCGATACTAGAGAAGACCACTCATTCCTCTATGTATTCATGGCACTTGATGCATCAATAAAAGGCTGAAAATATTGCAAACCTATTATAGTAGTCGATGGCACATTTCTGATAGGAACATATAGTGGCACACTACTTTCAGATACAAGATGCTGCTGGTAAAATCATTCCTCTTGCTTTCTCTATTATTGACTCTGAAAATGATGAATCTTCAGAATGGTTCTTCAAAAAAATCAGACAAGGTTTTGGGTATAGAGAAGGAATTTCTATAATTTTCGACAGACATGAAAGTATAGAAAAAGCAGTTCAAGAAATATACCCTGAAGCAGCCCATGGTATTTATATATACCATCTTTTAAACAACCTGAAAAACAACTTCAAAAAGCATCAGGGATTCTTTTATTCAAGCAGCAAAAGCATACACCATTGAAGAGTTCAAGTATCATATGAACAACTTGGAAAGGATTGATGAAAGGATAACCCAATACCTAAAAAATATTGGGTATCATAAATGGGCTAGACCTTTGTCAATCAACAACAGATACTCAGCAATGACTTTAAATATAGCTGAATCATTGAATGCGGTGATCAAGAAAGCTAAAGACCTACCGATAACAGCGTTGCTACAGTACCTGCATGCTTTAGTACAAGAATGGACTTATTCAAATAAAAATCTTGCAAGATCAACATTCAGCACGCTTGCTAAAAGGGCACAAGATATTATTAATGATAACTATATGAAAAGCCTAAAGCTACAGGTAATATTATTATGTCTTTGTTTAATATTAGATATGTTGTTATTTTTTGTTGCTCTATCCATTGTTTATCATCCTAAAATTACTTTTCATTCGATATTTATTTTTGAAATAATTCATATTGTATTTAATGTTGTATTTCATAATGTAGCAATAAAAATAAATAAAAAAGAATCAAAGAGAAACAAAGAGAAATAAATAAGCAACAAATAAATAACAAGCAATAAATAAGCAACAAACCAAACATAAAGAAACAGTCATACTGCTGTGTTTTTTTTTCTGTTTTGCTCATTTTTTTAATTTTAATGTAGGTTAAACCTTCAACAGAAGAAACATTCACTGTGTATGACTTGAATACACCATTCATTATCAAAATGGAATAAAGAAAATGCAAATGCAACAGGTTCCAAATCGATGAGCTGCCATGTTCACATGCACTTACAATATTGAAGCAAATGAATCAAGATCCATACAGATATTGCTCACATTTCTACATAAAGTAGGCACTAGTGGAAACATACAAAGAAACAGTACATCCGATTCCAAATCAAACAACATGGAAAATACCAAATAAAGAGCAACATTTATAAGTAGACCCACCGCACAGCAGAATAAAAGCTAAAAGACCAAAGAAAAGAAGAATCAGAGTATCATGGGAGAGTGAAAATAAAACCAAATGTGGAAAGTGTGGACAGCTTGGGCACAACAGAAAGACATGCAGAAATGCACCCAAAAAAACCTAAAAAGAAACATTTCTCTTTTTTATAAGTCAAAAATTTTTCATTCTCATTGTAAGAATTCAAATATTTCATTAATGTGATTGTTGGTACATGATTTTTAACATTTCAGATTATTTAATATTGCATTTCATAATATAGCAACAAAAATAAACAAAAAAGAATCAAAGAGAAATAAATAAGCAACAAGCAACAAATAAGCAACAAGCAACAAATAAGCAACAAGCAATAAATAAGCAACAAATAAGCAACAAAATAAGCAACAAACAAAACATAAAGAAACAGTCAACACTGCAGTGTTTTTTTTTTCTATTTTCCTTATTTTTTTTAATTTCAATGCAGGTTAAACCTTCAACAAAAGAAACATTCACTGTGTATGACTTGAATACACCATTCATTATCAAAATGGAAGAAAAAAAATGCACATGCAACAGGTTCCAAATTAATAAGCTGTCATGTTCACATGCACTTGTAATATTGAAGCAAATGAAACAACATCAATACAGATATTACATAAATTTAAAACTTGTATTAATAAAAATAAATGTGAATTATATAAATTCAAAATTAATGTATTACAATAAAATGAATTACAAAAAAAAAAATATAAACAACACTAAACAAATAACTCATAACTTCTAACATATCATTTCTTCTTCAGCTTCCTTTTCCTTCTGATCTTTCCAGTCTGCTCTGAGTCACTAACAATTTTACCATGCGGCTTTCTCATACCATACTGGTACAGTGATAACGCAAGTCTTGACCTATAAACTTCAACATCAAAATCTTTAGAAATCTCCATGCCATGAATAAAGAACTCAATAAATGCACAAAATAAAAGCTCCACAATTACTGAAAAAAATATCCAAAAGATTAAATTAATAATAAAAAAATAAGAAATTAATAAAATAAAAAAATACTTACGGATTTTACTGAACAGGCAAATTAGAAGCAACTTCAACTCGCAAAGGTG
This sequence comes from Macaranga tanarius, assembly GCA_949673435.1. Taxonomy (NCBI): domain Eukaryota; kingdom Viridiplantae; phylum Streptophyta; class Magnoliopsida; order Malpighiales; family Euphorbiaceae; genus Macaranga; species Macaranga tanarius. Next base: position 6,092 of record CATIWO010318867.1, read on the forward strand.
TTTTATGACCAGAACCAATTGCTATCTCTTTAAAAAAAATTGGCAGCATCACACTGTAAGTCTTAACAACTTCAGCAACATAGCCATGAGTATCCTTCAAAGAATTATATACATAAACAGACCAATCCTTCATGCTCAACCTTAGAAGAATCCAATGCTCTTGAGAACTGATATGAACAGGGAACAAAACATGCTCAACATCAACCAAAGGCTTTGGCAACATCATTACATCTCCTAATATATACTCAGTCACAGTATAATTATAAGAAAATGTAAAATTATTTTTTGTAAACTAAGTATAAGATTTCTGCAAACTTCCATCAAATAATGCATCTGTTGTTGTGAAATTAACAATGCAACTTCCAGAAATTTTGCCCCATTTTCTAAAATAATAATAAATAACATCAAGGTGCTGTAAAAAAATAATAAGATAAAAACAAAAAATAATAAATAAAGACAATAAATAAAAAAAATAAGAAACATATAGAACAACTAATGAGCTCCCCAATATAAAACAAGGTATGAAACTATGTTTTATAACAAATTTCAGTAATATTAAAGTTGAATCCAGGTTTCAGAACCTCATATTTGTCAGAATACTTCAAAGCAGACCTAAAAAGAAAAAATATATATATATTAAAAAATATATAATCTATGAAAAATAAAATATATAAAAAAAATACAAATAAAATAGTTACTTTTTCCGCTTGTAAGCTCTCTCGTCAATCCATTTGTTAAAAACAGAAAGCTCTTCAAAATCAGGAGTACCATTAATCCAATCATCAAAAGGCCAAGGTTTATAACCAGACTGCCCAATATTCTTTAAGCCTGCTCCTGAATCAAACTCCTTAACAAATGGAGATTTAACAACCACACTAGGCTTAACAACCCTCCTTGCATCCAAACTTTCAGGAGGTTCAACATATGGAACTGCAGCTCTCTCTATATTTTTATATACATTAACAGGTTCGGGTATAGCTCCCTAAATAAACAAAACACAAATAAAATAAGAAACAAAAAGAAACAAATAAGCAATAAATAAGCAACAAATAAGCAACAACATAAAATTTACCCTTTTCTGTGCAAAACTCTTCACAATATTATCAACCTCCTCTAGAAACGTATCATCAGATTCAGAATTAGAAGAATCAGAAGAGACAACAATTCCTGAAATATCTTTTTTCTTCTCCTCTTCAAATTTTTTTTTTTCAAATCATCCTCTTTAACATTTCTCTTGAGCTCTTCTTTATCCTCATTCTCTTCTTCATTTTTCTTCACATCTTCTTCATTTCTCTTCTCTTCCTCTTCATTCCTCTTATCTTCTTCATCAGTACTCTTCTCTTCCTTTTCATTCCTCTTATCTTCTTCATCAGCACTCTTTCTCTCTTCAATGGCATCCAATAGAACATCAAAATTATCATTGCCACCATCCCCAAATTCCTTATCACTTTTATTTTCAGAAACAACTTCATCATTTTTCTGATCCTCTTCATCTTTATAAACATTAGAAAATTTCTGTTCAAGAATTCTGTCCAACTTCCTTTCTAAATTAGAAAATTTCTTATCTATCTTCCCTTCTAAAACAGAAAATTTTTCCTCAACATAAATTCTCAAAGAAGTAATTTCTGAATTAAACCTCTTCTCTAAGTCATCAATTTTCTTTTCCAAAATACCATCCCTATTACCAACAGTATGACCAATGCTTGATGGCTCTTTCTCACCAACAGATTTCACTTTCTTAGGCTTTCGAAGGATAGGTGACTCAAAATCATCTCCACTATCCACTTTTTCATCATAGAAAGCAGATACATTAGCTTTTCCAACATTTGGTTTCCCAAAAAACCCATTTAAATGCAAAGACTCCTCTTCAGCAGTAGTTGGTATAATATTACTCAATTTCAACTACAAAAATAATAAATAATAACAATAAGCAATAAAAAACAACAAGAACCAACAAAACCTGAAAATTAAGAAAAAAAAAGCAATTACCTAAGAAGGAGATAAATTCAATATATTTGAATTCAGCTTCTTGAAATTCAACACATGAGAATCTCCCCAGTTCAACATACGAGGAATCAAACAACCATCATGAATAGCAAACACACCGTCATAATAACCGCAGCATTCATAAAACCAAACTTGGAAAGCCAATGGAAAGCCAAAAATATGATAAAAATAATATTTCATTCCTTTCTTTGCAACCCCAATCAACCTTCCCTTTAAAGAATCCAAAGTAAACTTAAAAGTATCTATTCCCCAAGAATACTCATTATACAATCCAGCATCAACAACGTCAAAATATTCTTTATAAAAAAACTTATTCTTAGGACCAGAAAATAAAAAATTACTAACAAAGTAAAGAACAGCCAACTTCAATGCATCCTCATCACAATCAAAATTTGCAGAAAGAAAACGGTCTTCAATATCACTCCTATTCATTTTTAAAGAATCATTAAAAAACTTATCAACCAACTTATTCTTCAAAGATTTTCCAATCTTCATTCTATCAAAATCATCAACACATTTCAACCCCGTCACAACAGTAAATTTAGTAATAGAAAACCTTAAACAAAAATCAGAAATGGCAATCCAAATTTCATCAGCTTTAGGTTGACATAATTCCCTTAGAAGCAAGCAGTGAAGAAACTTGAGGCTGCACTTTAATATTCTTCAAATCCAAAAAAAAAAAAAACAAAATAACTTTTCTTAAATAATTTAATCTGCTTATTAGTCAACTTCTCCTTCAAATGTAAAAATACATTCTCATTCACACAACAAGAAACCCTACTCATAAAATGCTCACTTGGCTTAGTATAATACTCTCATTCCTGAAATAAATAACGACAATTACATTAAAAAATTAAAACAAGCAACAAAAAATAACAAAAATAAACACACAGAAAAAAAAGAACAGAAAGAAACCAGAAGAAACAAATAAGCAACAAAATAAACAAGAAGAAACAAATAAGCAACAAAAGAAACAAGAAGAAACAAATAAGCAATAAAAATACCCTAAAAATCAAAACAAGCAACAAAAAGAAACAATAATACAACAACATATACAACGACAACTAGCAATAAAAAATCTAAAATTCAACACATACCTTACTAGAGCTTTTAGTAGAGCTTTCAGGAACGGACACAATCTTCATCTTCTTAGAAAATGTACACCTCATTTTTTAGATTCACCATCATTCTTCCTTTTTTTAGACACAACGTTCACTATAAATAACGGAGAATCCATATCAGACTTCTTTCGAGAGGAAGGAGAAGAATGTGATTGCTTAGAAACAAAAACACTGCTATCTTTCGCCATAACAACTCAAATCAACAAAAAAAATTAATTAAGAAAATGAAAAATAAGAAGAAAGTGAAAAGATGAACAAAGATAACAAAGAGAAGACAAAGATGAAGAAAACGAAACGACGAGAAAGCAAAAAAAATTAACTAGAAACCGCTAATAAACAAAAAAAGACCATAAATGAAAAACATAAAGAAGACAGACTAAAAATGAAACCGCAAAAATCAGTTATGAAAAAATAAAATGAGCCGTACTAAAAAAGAAAGAGGCTTGGTCAAACAAGCCTTTTGTTGAAATTTCCTCTTTTCTAAAAGCTAACTCATTGAGCAGTTCAATTTATATTTTGAACTACTAATTATTAGCTTAACTATAAATTGAAAAGATAATCATCGCAATTATGATCTCAATATAAAAACAAAATTAAGCAATTTTCACCTAAACACTTTTCCAATTGACTTTTTATAAAGAATTTCAATCAAAGGGGCCGGCCCCCCCTTTTGAATTAATATGAGAAGTCACTCAACAATTAATCTAACGTACAATAATTATACATATTTCACAAATAAACTAATTCAAGTGTTGATTCATGGCTTAATGAAGTTAATTAAATAACGAGGGAAAAAGCAAGGAATCACAAAATGGATTGGGAAGTTTATTTTCTTATGCACTAAAAGTTATCTAGATATAAACTTTATAAGGAAAAATAAAGCTTTAGAACATTGACTAGGTCACTAAGATATCAAATATATATATATATATATAATACACACAATTAATATGACTTCATCAATTATAAATCAAGTATAAGCATATATTAATTAATTTTCTGACTATTAGCTACATCTTTTTAGATGAATTTTTGTTGGTTGTTGGCACCTTTGTCCTTATGGTGCTACGATTTCCCCCCCTTTTTTATGATAGCATCTTAGTCATATCTATATAAATAAAGAAAATGGAATGAGGAATTTTTTGACAAAGTTAGCATTACCATCCACTCATTTTCCTCAAAGCTTCTTTTTTTGTCTACTCATGAAGTGATGCTTAATAGATAATGCATGGTGAAGATCCTAGATAAACAAACTTAATCCCAATTTAATTATACCAACATCATTTAAACGTGATAAATATTGGTCCAATTAAAAGCTAATTAAGCAATTGAATGTTAATTTTTCAGGTGTTCGATGTCTTCCTTGCATAATTCTAATTGAATTGAATTAATCAATGGGTTGAAAGAAATTGACAAAATTTTTAAATGCTACATTTTTTTCATTTTATGACCAAATTTTGGTTTTTACAAGTTGATACACAAAATATTTTCAATTAAATTAATTTTATTTGGCAATTACAAAAAATGGCCAAATAAAAGTTATATTTTAATAAAATTAACTAAAAGCCCCATGTTGTGAAAATATAGAATCTGGAATTTTGATCTTTTACATTATTAAGGTTGAGTTAGGCTACACGATGGTAAACAAAAAGAGTACAATGTACGTATATCTAAGTTGCATGGAAACGAAAACGTACGTACAAGAAAAAAGTAAAAATGGATATAATAAAATATATTTTTTTAAATCATAGGAAAAAAAAATTAGAGAAATATGTAAATATTAAAAATATAAAAATATAAAAATATAAAAATAAATATTAAAGATATATATAAATATAAAAATACTAAAAATTATTTTTTTATTTATAAAAACTTTTAAAATGCATTTTTCAAATTGGAAACATGTTTTAGAATTTTTAAATTTGCATAACTGGTTCCAACATGTTTCTAAGGAGTTTTTTGAAGTGCAATGTATATAATTAGCTAGAATTAGCTTCTACATGGATATATTTATCTATTTTTGGAATTTTATTTGCTTTTTTTTTTTTGAGGGGAAAAATTTTGTTTGATTTCAAGTTATGATAATTTGTGGATTTATCAAACTACTTTGTTATAGTTCTTTTTTAAAAAAAATAGAAGTTTCATTAACATCTATTCTCCTACTTGATTTTCTGTTCTCCTCCATTAATAATTTTTGGGATAATTACATTTTTGGTGTCTAAACTTTTCTATTTTTGCTATTTTGGTGTCTCAACAATTTTTTTGTTCAATCAAGTGTTTCAACTTTTCTATTTTTGCTATTTGGGTGTCTCAACTTTTCTATTTTTGCTATTTTG
>CATIWO010318922.1:0-14159 GCA_949673435.1 Macaranga tanarius
CATGCAAATTCATCGACAAATTTAACTCAAATTACTTATTCATAACAACTGCAATCAAATCTTAAATCACCAAATTAAATTAACAATAGTCATATCATTCTTAATTCATATTAGGGAACAGTAATCCGGGTTCCAGGACACAGATGTTACAATATATATCTACTATGTGGATGGATGGTTAGCACTACGGTGCTTATGATATATTTATATATATTTGATCTTGGTATATTATGATGTTATGATCAATGATGATGAGTTAGTGTATTAATTGTGAATGGATGTATATGATAAATGATGATGACATGACATAGAAATCCTAAGAAAAATACCAATTGAGGCTTTGATGAGTTTATAAGCCGGAGTACCTATGTAGGAATGAAAGGTTTTAATTTGTACATGTTTCATTTGTATCATTAAAGTATTTGTATATAACCTTAAAAGCTCATTAAGTGTATTAAGAATTTAATAACTATGGTTACTGTAGATAATTGAATATTAGTGGTTAATTAGAGGATAAGATGTGACAGAAAATATACTGTTTATTGTTTCTATTATTAATATGTTATAACACTTGTCAAATTACAATAGTTTTTATATGACGAATTTTTGTTAAATTTTTATAATGATTTTTTTAATCATATACTTTGATTTTATATTATCTTTTAAAAATTATAATAAAAAAATAAAAATAAAAATAAAATAATGTACATATAATATTAAAAAAACTGTTCGTAAAAAGTAAAAAAATTGTTATCTTTTTTAATTTGTGTAAATTTTACAATCATTTAGATAAATTAAAAGGTAAATTAATAGTTTTAAAAAAATAGTTGACTATGCTAAATTTTTTAATGAAAAAGAAAATGTAAGGTCAAGCACAAGTAGGTTTATAATATTAAACATCAAATATTGAACTTGGAAAAAAAAAATAGAAAGATACTAGTTTAGGAATGATAATTAGTGAAAACAATAATCATTTTAAATAAAGGATAATTTTATAATTTATAATTCCAAAAAAAAATAAAAAATAAGGAGTGTAGAAATAAACGGGTGGAGTGCAAAAATCTTCACCCATTTCTATTTCTATGAGTTCCACAACTTTAATCTAAGTAATTTTAAAAAGTATAAAATAAAAATAAGAAAAATTTATTTAATTTTATAAAAACTATGTTCATCTTTCCCTTTATTTATTTTTAAATCTTTATATGAATGTGGAACCATAATAATAAAGTTAGTTAATTCACATCAAATGTTATGTATGTATTTTTGCTTTTAAATTTTGATGAAATTGTAATTATTGTAAAATTGTAAATAATATGTAAAATTGAATTATTTTTGTCAAATTTTAAATTTTGATATAAATATGCAAAACGTAAAAAATACTGTGATTTTTTTTTTTTATACCAATAAGCTCATTTTAATATATGAAAAATTTCCATTCTAAAATGTAACATATGATATAACAATATATTTTGTTTTTTGTTTTTTGTTTTTTTTTTTTTTAACAATAAGTCAATAACAATATATTTTGGTTTGGTCATACCAAAATTGGAAGAAAAAATTATAATACAGAAATGAAAGCAGGGGATAGAAACCCAGCGGCGTTGTAGCTGAAACTGTGTGTATATAGATATATATATCTATCAATTGTGAAGTTAAAGGATCTCACTCAGCAGAGGAATAGGATACATTTGGCGTAACAGACTCATCACCATCTCCCTCATTCTTTGTCGCCTTTTATGTTCTTGTTTTTGTAGTATTTACTTGTTTCCTTGAGCTTCTGTCTCAAAATAAAGCGTCTGCATATATAGCAGAAAGAAAGAGGGAGTGCGACGAAGAAAACAGAAATGGAGGTGTTTTACTATTTGGTATTTGGAGGATTAGGAGCAGTAGTGGCGGCACTTGAGTTCAGCAAGACAACCAAAGATCGAATCAACACTTCTCCTGCTTTCAATTCTTTCAAGAATAATTACCTTATTGTCTACTCCCTTATGATGGGTAATTAATTTAAATTCTTTAATACCCTTTTTCACTAGTACTTGTAGATCTCTTTTATACTTGAAGAATCTGGATCTGATCTATATCTTTCTTTGCATTGATTTGTAAATGAAATTTTGGGTTCGTTTTGTTTTCCCTTGTAACGGCCACATAAAATGCTCTGCGTCTTCTGCTAGCGCAAAATTTTTATGCATGTTGTCATGTGGGTTAGATTTTTTACGCACTATATGGGTGTTAGATATTACATGTGGAATTTTCATGAGTCTTGGGAACTGGTGGTAGTGGAGGTTAATTTATATAGCTTTTACGTTCCAAACGAGTGTGCCTTTGGTTGTTTATATATGAGATCTGGTTTAGTTAAAGTGGTTTTGGGATTACTGTCAGTGATTGATAAAAAACTTTGTGTTGTTTCAGAGTTCTGTTCTGGGTCGTGTATTAATTAATTAGACTTTTGAGGTTTGATCTTGCTTAATCTTGTAAATGTTTATTCTAGAGGTTATTGATTCAGCTAAGTTGTTTTTCTTCTGCATTTCCTTGCCTCACTAATATTATTGTCGTATTGGCAACAGCTGGGGACTGGTTGCAGGGTCCATATGTTTACTTCCTCTACAGCCAGTATGGTTTTGGGAAGGGAGAGATTGGGCAGCTTTTTATTGCTGGTTTTGGGTCCTCCATGTTGTTTGGGACAATTGTTGGATCTTTAGCTGACAAACAGTGAGTATATCTTCTCCAAGTTTTATTATTATTATTTTTTAGTGCTTTTATCGTTTTGTTTGTCCTGAGGTTGATATCTGCTTTGATTTCAGGGGTCGAAAGAGGGCATGCATTACTTATTGCATAACCTATATTCTGAGCTGTATTACTAAGCATTCTCCTCAGTACAAAGTTTTGATGGTAGGCCGCATTTTGGGAGGCATTGCCACTTCCCTCCTGTTTTCAGCATTTGAGTCGTGGCTAGTTGCAGAGCACAACAAGGTTTGGGATCCTATCTTTAATATGAAAAGGCTGTTAAAAATGCTTTTTATACAAGTTTTTTTCTAATCATTTCAGAACTATTTCTGTATCTCGTATTATTATGCAATTTTTATTTCCACTCTCAATATTTACCTGTATCTTACTGGGGTTAGAGCATACTATTTTGTGTGTACCATACAAACATACTCATATTCACCTAATGTTCTCTCATGTTAATTATTTTTTGCTTCTCACTTGATCCATGTAGAGGGGCTTTGATCAGCAATGGCTGTCTTTGACTTTCTCAAAGGCAATATTTCTGGGAAATGGTCTTGTAGCAATTTTATCTGGACTGTTTGGAAACCTTCTTGTGGATACGTTTGCTCTTGGGCCTGTGGCTCCCTTTGACGCTGCTGCATGCTTTCTAGCAATTGGAATGGCCATTATTTTATCATCATGGACAGAAAATTATGGGGACCCTTCAGAGAGCAAGGACTTGCTTACCCAATTCAGGAGTGCTGCGGTGGCCATTGCTTCTGGTAAAGTCCCTAACTTGTTTTGTACAACATATGCTCAGTGTGGCATTTTGCTAGTTAATTTTACTTTAAGTAATTTCATGCCTTTGCTGAATGTGCGTGTGTGATTACCATGTTTTATATGCATTGTAATTTGCTTAAATTCTAGTCCTTTGTTCAAGACAAATTTTCCCTTAAAGTTGTAGCACATGTTCTTCAGATGAGAAAATTGCTTTGCTGGGTGCCATTCAGTCACTATTTGAAGGTTCTATGTATACCTTTGTGTTCCTTTGGACGCCTGCTCTGAGCCCAAACGACGAGGAAATTCCTCATGGTTTTATTTTTGCAACATTCATGTTGGCATCAATGTTGGGAAGCTCACTTGCATCTCGACTGATGGCTCATTCTTCACCCAGGGTAGAAAGCTACATGCAGATTGTTTTTGTTGTCTCCTCAATATCTCTTTTGCTTCCCATTGCAATCAATGTATGTATTGATTTCATTTATTGTTTATGCCTCTTCCATCCTTTATTATATTAGCTTATTGATCATTAACTTCCTTGCTATGGAACAGTTCTTAGTGTCACCTTCTAAAGTCAGAGGTGGAGGCATCTCATTTTCAGGTTGTACCCAGCTTCTTGGCTTTTGTACTTTTGAGGCTTGTGTCGGGATATTCTGGCCATCAATTATGAAGATGAGATCCCAGTACATTCCTGAGGAGGCCAGAAGCACCATTATGAATTTCTTCCGCATTCCTCTTAATATCTTTGTCTGCATTGTGTTGTACAATGTAAGCCACAAGATTTCCTTTATATATCTACAGCTATCAGGTCTACGGTTCATGGACTTGTTTACATTTGCCGGGAAAACCCTTGTTGATCACCAGATTTTACTGCTTCTGTGCTGTATTGTTAAGTTTAGGCATATCCAAACTGCATCCACCCAAATTTGTTCTGTTGTTGGTTAGTTTAACTTCATTGGCATGTCATTTTCTGCCATACTAATATATGATGTGAAATTATATCTTCATAAAGCCAGCCACCATTCATACTATACTCAACCAAAAACAAAAAAAGCATTTTTTCGTTGATTCTCTTGCTATTACTTACTGGTTATTTGGTTTCTCTTTGAAGGTTAATGCTTTCCCTATCACTGTTATGTTTGGTATGTGCTCGATTTTCCTCTTTGTGGCATCTATCTTGCAGAGGCGTCTCATGGTGATTTCGGACAAGCCAAGTATGATCCTTGCATTGCATTAATACTCGTCTCCTTTGTTGTTTATCTTTTGATGGATGCATCACTTGGTTGTTTTCGGGCTTCTATTGCGTATTATTATTGAACATTTGACTGTCGTGTACTTTGCAGAGGCAGAAGATCGGACAGCATTGAAGGACAAGGACCCTGAGGCAGAACCTTTGAACCTTTGATGGGTTTGGGCTGACAAAACAAGGATTTTTGGTTATATTCATTCTATACATCTGTTTGCTTACCGTTGAATATGTAATCCATTCAGAAAAATTACAAGAAAAAACAGTGCCTTTTCCTTCATAGCAAGGAAAAATAGGGAAATGTCACTTGGAACTCTGCTATTTTTTTAAGGCCGTCTTTAGGTTGACACAGTAGCGTATCAACGAGTCTTTTTTCACTTTTCCTACTATAATTGTAGAAAATTTGAACAGGGTAATTCATGTTATTCTTTTTGGAGCTGGGTCCACAGTTTGTGACAAAGATAAGTAATTTCAGTTTCAATTCGTCTGTATCATTATTCTCCAACATCAGATGAATTATTTTTAAGTGCATCTTCAGTTTTAAGTTTCACCTGTAATCCCGTCTTTCGCAGCATTATGGAGTATCTAAAAAAAAAATCCAGTTTTGTAACTTTCATAAACCTTCAAAAACCAGTTATATGCCACTGAAAAGCAGCATATGAAATTAAACCATGCAAAACAGAGAAAGGATGTGAGCTTTTAATTGATTTTTAATATTAGTGGAATGGATTGAAGTGTTCGAAGAAGAGCACTTTCAATTGGAGCCGAAGGCAATTTTTTTACGATAGCAGCAAGTCCATTTTGATTGCATTTAAACCTTCAAGGTTCTTTGACCAATTTGATTCAACCAACGTGGAAAACACAATAGATTCTTGCTGTTGAAAATTCGAAAACATCAAACCTTTATGAAAGTTAACAGTGAAAAAAAAAAAACACAAATTTAGAGTGTCAGTACAGCAGTCTACAAACAAGTTAAGAAGTTACACCCACATTCACACCACTGAAAAAATGTGGAAATAAATCATCATAAGAGAGGTAACATCATTAAGAAATAAGGGCTAAGAAGTTCCCAATCTCCAAGGTGGTCGAGAATGTTTTAAAATGTATTTTGATTGGTTTAAGGAAAATAGAAATAATGTTAAAAAGAAAGCAGGATTAATAAAAATATGAACTTCACTTCATATCAGAATAGACAATCAACGATGTGACATTTTTTTTTCCCTTAATCTAAGCCTAATGAGAATGAAAGTGCAAAACATCAAGGCACTGCACTGAACATTCTTGTTAATCATCATATACCTTGAAACTAAACTCTGATTTGGTACGTTCATTCTGTTACTGGTATGAAAAGCTGCAATGTTCCTTGAAGAAAATTACATTTTAAATAAACAATACATCAACCGTCAATGTGCCTATAGACTTTGTACACAGAAACAAGCCAGGGGTGAACTGTGAAGGGCTATTTAATACAAACAATGCTAACGAGGATAAATCATATACAGGAAAGCAGATAAATTTTGTACTATATTTTTTTTGTTGACATCTTGAAGACTTCTTATTGAATTCGACAACGTTTAGCATCTGTTGATGCAACTTCCAAATCCCCAATAAAGAAGAGTATTTTATCTAATATACCCTGGCTGCCAGATTCCTCTTCTTCTATGGATCTGTCTCCCATGGGCACTCCTTTTGAACTCAAAGGACAACTGATTGCCCCTCTATTTTTTCCCTTTGAACCCAAATAACGTTGGATTTCTCCTTGGTGAACAATATAGTAGTCAACACCTTCTCTGATTATCTTCAGGCCCCTGCTCATGCAAAGGAGTAGATATCACTCACAAGTCACAACATTTTGTTATTGTACATTAAGTTACATTTGCATCACCATTTCTAGCATCTACAAGATCCACTAACATAATAATAATAATAATTTAAAAGAAAGGAATCCAATAACAAGATGCCAAACTTCTCCTTTGCCTCTAATATCATATTCCAAATCAAATTGTATTTGCTTAAGCCAAAGCACTACTACAACAGGCTTGACCTCTAAGTAATTTTTTTTTAAGAAAAAGGACACTTGCTACCTCATAGGAGCATTTGCTCTAGTCATAATAAAACCATAACAAAATGATTCATGTATAAAAACATTGGTCATGCTTATATAAAGTAGAATATCATATATATAGAAATCATTTTAATCTGAGAGTTTGAAACCACTGTAAAAGTTTGGTTACAATCCATTGTTTCAAGGGCAGAACTTTTTCTATAATGAAATTCTCAGAGAACAGTCTAATGTTGGACAGACTTTCAATCTCTGTGCTAATCAAGTTTATCATTTTTATAATAGAAGTAAGCATAACACCTCTAAAACTATGCATGCATTTGATAAATGCAAACTTGTTGGTATGTGACGGTTAGTCAACAGAGTTATGCAAGTGGTAACTATGAATAACTTTGATAAGCATCACTTGAAAAAATAAAGTAAAATAAGATTTTGAACTTACAGTCCAACTCGATCACAACGATCCTGTACCTCATACACATCTTTCCATGATTTTGAATCAATAGGGGAAAAGAATGCAGCACGATCTCCTCCCCATCTCTCCTTGAAGAGCTTAGACCATAGACCGTTCTCTGACGCCAATTTCTTCCATTTCTTGCAAACTTTACATACCAAATCACCATGTCAACAAGATTTTATAAGAAGGTAGGAAATCTGATTAAATTGAGCGAAAAGGAGAACAAGAGAAAAATAGCAACAGATTCGAAAACAATACATCGGACTCCCTAGTGTTCAATGGAAAGGGATGTTATCTTTCACATCAAAAAGCTATGACTTCAAAAGTTTATATTTTTCCCATTGATTCTACTGAATTCAGTCATAAACAGAACTCCTGAGTATTCAATAAAGTACAGAACGGAATTTGCGTATACTTCTTTTTCCATACAGTTGAAAGTATTTTAATTTTATGGTCATGTTCAAGAAAAATATTGAAAATTGACCCTTTTCAAATAGGTAGATGTTTGTACAAAGGAATTGGGCTGATAACAGCATAAAGATCCACAATAATTGTTAAAGAACACTATTAAGTTTCTGTCTGAAATTAGAAAACTATTCACGAAGGTTCAAATTCAAAAATCCAATTAATCAATTGTGTACTTCAATAAAAGTAATTTTGGCAAAAGAGAAAAGCAAAATGAACCGAAATTACACCTATACAAATCTTATTTTCCATAAAATAAAAGAAAGCAATTGATTTAAAATTACAAACTCCACATTCTGCATCAAAAAAGAGAAGAAACAAAGAGCAATTCAAGGTAAATTGTCAGAACCAGCCAAGATTTCATCTAAAACCAAGAACCCAACAAATCATAGATGACAAAATTAAAAACGAAATTAGAAAGTATTGAGTTAGTTGACCTTTTTGGGCAGTTGCAAGATTCTGATGATCCAACCAACAGAAAATCTTGAGCCAGAGATCTGCTGGCAATTTATCCATACAAAATTAAAGTAACAGAGACCAAAGACATTGATGATATATTATTAAGAATGTGTGCTACCATAAGACACTGAGATTTTGCTAAAGAGAGATGATTAAGGATGCACTCCCCGTTGCCAATACCACTTGGCTTTGAAAAGTTCCTTTTGTCACTTTTTTTTTTTTTTTTTCGGTTGGGTGGTAGTTACTGTTTCTTTCTTCCTTCGTACTTTGTAAAAGCACACGTGGCTCCTCTTATAAACACGTCACCGCTATTCTCAGTTTTCACCGGAAAAGCTCAAAAATATTTTGGTTTTTATATTTGGGTTTTAAGTTTAATGCTGAAAATGGAAATATAGAAGCGCATCTATCCAACTTTCTGTTTAGAATTCAATAACCTAGGTGGGATAACTATTGTCATTCAAATTTTTTTTTTTTTGAAATCTAAATATATTTAAATATTAATAATTTTCAGCAAATTTTAATTTTTTTTTTTTTGGAATCATTTAGAAAATTAAAAAATTTTCATGTAATTATTGACCCATAAACTAAGAAATTGTAGTTTCTCGTCCACACCTTTTATTTGCAAATGCATAATATTGTAGAAAATGGGAACGAAATTCTCTTTTTTTTTTTCAACTGGCAATCATATGATCCAATTAGAAGCTTCCATTTTAAATAACAAATTTTCATTCTCAATATATAAATTTGGTATATATAGGTGTAAATTAATAATAAAAAAAGATAGTTTATGCAAAATGCCCAACAAAATGTTCACTCTTATCAATTACTGTTAATTATAACTTGAATTATTTAGCCTATATTAATTTAAGTTCAAATACATTTACAAAAAATAATAAAGTCTATTTTAAATTTTTGATTAATTATTAATTAAATTACAATTTTAAAATTATTTCAATTTGCTCTTTTAATTTTACTAGTTGTGTCAATTTTATATAATTTATCAAAAATTATTTTTAGATCACTATAAAATAAAATTGACAATTATTAATTTTTCTTTTTTAAATAAAATAATAAAATGTAAAAATATTTTCAAAAATTTTAATCTTACATCTCTCAAAATAAATATAGAAATTAACTTCTAAATTTTTACATAAAATTTTAACTTGTTGTCTATTAATTAATGAAAATAATAAGAAAAAATAAAAAATAAAAAAATGTCTATTTCAATTGATGACCTTAAAATCCAACCTTTTTGCAATTGGAATCCGGTCTCCCATTGATAAAACTAAAATGACTTCAATACATGTACCACTCTAGTTCAGGGCTCCATGAAAGTATATCTTTCAACCTTATAATTCAATTAACCTAGCTAATCTTTTCATCTAGAAAAGAGATGTCTATTTCTTGCTCACCTGCAACTGGCTGTTATGCAAGGAACTCAGCAACTGCTCTGCCTTTAATCACCTCCTTCGTCACATACTCAATATTAAACTTAGAAAGCAAAATCAACCATCTTTCCAATTTTCCAATCAAAGGAGTAGCATACAAGTATTTCAAAGGATCCATCTTATAAACCACTTGGACTTTATAAGGCTGAAAGTAATGACAAACCTTTCAAGTTGCCATACTACTGCTAAACAAGTCTTCTCAATGATCTTGTATTTCTCCTCACATGGCAGTAACTTCTTGCTTAAATAGTAAACTGTACGTTCTATTCCTTTATCATATACTTGAGTCAACATTGCCCCCAATACTAAATTTTTACATACAAGCACAAAATTAGCACATTCCTATGTTGTGGTGGCCTCAAGACTGGAGGATTCATCAAATATTGCTTAATCTTTTCAAATGCTTGTTGACATTGCTTATTCCATTTTATTGGTTGATTCTCCTTCAGACTCTTGAAAATTAGATCGCAGATTGAAGAAATTTTGAAAATGAATTGGCTAATGTATTGAAGATGACAAAAAATGATCTTATCTCAGTTTCATTCTTAGGTATTATCATTTCCTGAATAGCTTTGATCTTATCTGAATCTATCTCAATTACTTGTGAACTAACCATATATCCCAACAACTTACATGAACAAACTGTAAAAACACTTTTCTTGAGATTAAGTATGACATTATATTTAGCTAACCTTTCAAAAAACTTCTCTAAATCCCTGTAATTCTCTTCCAAAGTCATTGATCTCACCACCATATAATCCACATATACTTCCATTTCCTTATGAATAATATCTATGAATACCTTAGTCATTGCTCTTTGGTAAGTAACATAAGCATTCTTTAACCCAAAAGACATCACCTTATGTCAGTAAGTACCTTACTCTGTAATAAAAGCAGTTTTAACTTTATCTGCAGTGGCCATTATGATCTAATTAAACTAGTGATGTGAATTCAAGTTCAAAGTCCAATGAGTTCCTTGATCCATTAAAAGTGCAAGAAGGCCCAATTACAAGATCCAAATCCAAGAGATTTCAAGAAGCCATATTGGGTTTAATTAAAGACATTTGGAAAGCCTAAGAACTTCCAAGTTCATTCTAATTCCATAGGGATCCAAAGGAGGTAAAACGAATCATGTTCCACTCACTAAAATATGTTGAAAATACACTTGGAACCATAGACACGAATGAAGGTTTGAGCTACATCACTAGTGAGTGTCAACTTTTGGCAACCAAAAAGAGGCCAGTCTACCAGCCACCACTGGCGAGCGCCACTCCATCTGTTCCGCACTAAATGGTTACAACTTGGTTAATGCATGATGTTTCACTTTTCCCCATATCTCCATAATGTATTTAACCATATTTTTAGTCTAGAAACATCTAGATAAGTCTTTTTGTGTGTCAATAACAACTAGGGTTACATGTATACACTCATTACAAGTTATTGGAGTTAATTAAAGCTAAGTAGTGGCTAAAAACATGGGTAGTAGCTATTATGGCTATTAATACTGAATGTAATCCTATGTGTGTGAGTCTAGTTTAGTAGTGTGTGATTGGTTTTGATTTCTATATAAACAAGACCTTATTTTTATTATAAGAATCCAAGATCTAAGTTGAATGAAATTTGAGTTTTCAATATTTTCTTGAGTGAGGAATTTATCTTTGATTTTTTATATGAACTTTGAGACTTATCAAACTAAGTTCTAGCTTGTGGCATCATTATCCAAATCTTTGCTTTCTTTTTACTTATCAAACTTTCTTGTTTATGGCGTAGGGGAATTCAAAGTTTATCTTAGTTTCTTTATCCTTGTTGGTAAAGGGGTTAAGTAGTTTTCTATCATCTTACTTTAAATCTTGAACATTCCAAATTTGTGGATAAGTACAGTAATTTCTAGTTTTCTTCTAATAAAACTTATCATAGTATATTTGCCATTGGGGAGTTTATTATTGAAACCTTCAATTCCCATCATTTGTGGTATCAGAGCTTTGGCTCAAGATTGAGATTTGCGTATTTAAAACTTTCTTTTAAGTTTCATTATTTTGTTAATCATTCATCTTATACTTTCTATTAATCTTTTGTTCTTGAGTTTATCTGTGATTTTCTCATCTCAAGATCTTTTTTGTAATATATAAAAAAAAAAAATACATTCTTGCATATCAAATTTCAAAAAAAAAAAAATTTCTTGTGATATTTCTATAAAAAAAATTATCTCATTATGTTCTTTTGTTGATCTATATTTGTTTTGCATTTTTGGCTAATTTGTTAAAAAAAATTATTTTCTTGAAGCCTACCTTTTTATTTTCTTATTAGCCTACCTAACTTTCTTATCATTGATTGCTACATTCTTAAATTTTATTTGATTGAGAATCTTAGTTCATCTAAGAAATCAAAAAGCAAATAAGAGTGGTAAAAGGCAAGAGTGTGAGGACATTAGAGAGAAAAGCCAAAATTTGAGTATAAACATGAGTGGTATACATCAAATTTTGAGTGAAACATGTGAGAGAGTGTTATGAGGCTTTTGTTTTCTATTTTCTTTCTTAATATTTTAGGTTTATAATTATGTCAAAAGACACAAGTTCTCCATCAATAAATGATCAAGTGATCCAAACTATACAATAACAATTCAAAAGAATGTTCAATATGATGGCGGGGGTGAATGAGAAGTTGGAAAGGCATGATGGTATCCTTAATCAATTGCAAAGAGAGCCTAGGCAAAGGAGACGTCCACCAATTGAGCAAGAGGAATATGATAGAGAGGATGATTTGGATGATAATCAAATCACCTTAGTAGGGCAACAAGTCAATCCTAGGAGACAAGCTAGGAGGGGACGCCCCAAATGATGATGTTGATCGTAACCTTGGAAGCATCAAAATGAAGATTCTTTCATCTAAGGAAGAAATAATCCGGATGTGTAACATGAATGGGAGAGGAAAGTGGATCTCATCTTTGAATGTCATAATTATTCAAAGGAGAAAAAGGTAAAACTTACCGCTGTTAAATTTTCTGATTATACAATTATTTGATGGGATCAATTTTGTAAAGAAAGGCATAGATATGGAGAGAGACCCATGGAGTCTTAGAGGAACATAAAGCAAATCATGAGAAGGAGGTTTGTTCTAAGCCACTACTATAGAGAGTTTCATTAAAGGCTACAAACTTTAACTCAAGGATCTATAAGTGTGGAGGAGTACCACAAAGATCGTGAGGCTACCATGGTAAGGTTCTTGAGAGGGCTGAATAAAATATTGCAGATATTGTTGATTTGCAACATTATATGGAGATTGAGGATATAGTGAATTCGGCCATGAAGGCGGAAAAGTAAATTAAATGAAAGAGGTATGATTCTAAACCAAATATGGGTTCTTCTTCTTGGAAAACTTCTTGGGGGAAAAAGGATGATAAACCTATTATTAAGTCAAAAGTGCAAGAAACTAAGCCTAAAATTAACTTGGGTAATAAGGGAAAGAGTGAGAATTTGTTAGTGATATGCTCTAGGCCTATAGTATTATGGCCATATTGTGACTTTGTCTATTTTTTATTATTATAATAAAGAGGTATTTTATCATATTGACTCTATTGAATTCAATGAATGTTTAACTCTATTTAAGATCATCAAGTATGTGACTTGATTGACTTGATAGTAAAACTCTTAGATAGTAAATGAGTTATATTCTAAATCATCCCTAGTCGGTCATTATTATGGGAAACTAATGAATGAAGACTAGTATAAGGTTGACTGATGATCATATTTTACTGATCATGTACACGAGATATAAAGTCAAATCATAGGTACATAGGATGTACTGGATTGACCCACTATGAGAATACTACATGGATAATTGTCATAAGTTATTCTCATTGCAATGGTATTATTATAGTCCTCTGACCTAAGATCATCATAGAGTCCTACATAACGAGTTTTATATTTTGACACATTCTAATATTATCTTTAACAGGATGATGTAATAGATTGTGATTGGATATAAAATGAATCAAATAAGGAGTATGAGTGTTTAAGAAGGAATTTGTCCCTCACTAATTATGAGGAGGATATCTATGGGCCCTTCGATAAATTAGGCTGAATGTAAATGCATGGCCATGCTTGAAATCGGTTGATAAGGAGTTATCAATTTTAGTCTAATTGAGATCGAGAAATAATTAAATTGTTAAGGATGACATAAACCATGTCTTGTGTTCAATCTAAGATATCGTGTACAAAAGGATTGTAATATTATTGTTAAATAGGTTGTGTCGGATTACTGACCTTCACATGACTTGGGTAGTCATAATATCTTGCTAGAGGCTACTTATGACTTATGGGCTACCAATAGGATTGGAGGCCCATTGCCAATGTTATATGAACCTATAGGGTCACACACTTAGAACAAACCCAAAATGGATATTGGGCTTATTAGCCCAATTAGATAATTATCTCTCTTATGTGTAAATGGTTAAAATTTATTTATGGTAAAAGTTATCATAATTAAATTTTAAAAGGAAAAATATATTTATAAATATATATCTAAAATAGTTTTAGG
>CATIWO010319055.1:0-25775 GCA_949673435.1 Macaranga tanarius
TTACAACTATAATCATAATGAAAAGAAGAAGAAAGAGAAAGCATTAGGATATAAGTTTAGTTCTGGAAATTAATTGGTTTCAAGATCTTTTATTGACAACAAAAGTCTTGAAGTCTCACTATCACCTCGTCATTTTCTTCTTCTTCTCTTATCTTCTAGCTTTTTTTTTTTCAACAATACAAATCCCTAATCCAAGTGAAGAAGGAAGAGTACTTTAGGCAAATAACATGAGATGAACACATGGATTATTATGTGGCATGAAAGTTGGCAAATAATGGGTCCCATATAAGCTGACAAGGCACTAAGGCCACTACTCACAGTCCAAAAGCACTGAAATAATATAAAATTAATGAGTTCAAACACTAAATTACAAAAAAAAAAAAAATAATACAACCACTAAAATAGAAAAAATTGAAAAGTTCGACCACCATTTATGCAATTTATCCAAAAAAAATTATAATGATTAGTAATACTCATAAGATGACTACATATTAAAGGTAGATTGTCAGTACTAAAATGATATAAATTCATAAGCAACTTAAATGGGTGGTGTGATTAAATTTCTAAAAGTTACCAATTTTGTAATTTCTGGGCCTACACTAAGTCAGGAGCAGTGCAGACCTTGGGATGGATTCTATTGTAAGGAGTAGAATTTTGCTTGAAATTACACATCCTCTCTCTATACACAGTACACAATATGGGTTAATTTTGGGATTTTTTTCCCTTTTCAAGGCATATATCCTTCGTCAAACAGGGTTAGCTCAGACTTTAAACAGTTTTCCAATCATGTAGCATTCCCGTACTAATAATTTGGGATTGGGACTATTAAATTTTAGATCTAAAATATCTTAATTGATGATTTTCTGAGGAATCCCTTGGCAAGTTGTAGTGATTTAATTATCCATCCATTAGACTAATAATTATACATATAAATTATATTTGTTTCTGAAGTTTAAAATACATACCTTTTTATATAATAGTTTAACGATTGAATATCTGTTTAAAAAATAAAGTATTAAATGTTTGATGTATTTATATTATTTTTTAAAATTTTTGATATGATTTAAAGAAGATAAAATTGAAACTATAACAATCTTATCGAGTAAGTATGCTTAAAAAAAAAGTAAGCTTAAATGTTCGCGTTCAAAAAATAAAAAATAAAAAAATAAAAGAAGTATGCTTAAGGGTTTAGAGGGTTATGAAAGGAATTTTGTGGAATGTCCATACCTTTGTTAACATTTCAAAACTGTAATTATATCAAATTGGCCTGGGGGAAGCCAAGTCCATTCTTGACATTCAAGTGAAGATGAAATTGGCCTTCTTATAAGAAATCAAAGATCAAATGAAAGCATAAGATTGTTTCAAACTCAAGCAAAAAAAAGTTATAGTGCAAGACTTTTCTATGTATTTTTTCCACCTTAAGCAAAAATATTTTATGAGGTATTTCACTGTAATTACCCATGATATTGTTAGACATGTCAATAAACAATATGATTAAGAATTGACAATGATCCTCAACTAATTTGGGCTTTATTAGAAGAAATATATCAACATGATTTCCCCCCTTTTTCCAAAATTGATTCACTAATCCCATGTGGCTAAAGTAAACTTTTTAGTGAACAATGAATTAGCATTTGCAAAAAGAACACATATTATGGTTCAGGCTTACAGAGTCTATGACATAATGATTATGTGCACATCTTCAATAGTGGTTCTTTTTTTTTATTATTATTTTTTAAAAAAATATTTTTGCATTTGGTTGTTGTGCCAACTCCTAAGATGATCACTTGATTTGAAAACTAAAACCCACTTGAAGAGTCTTTTTCTTGTCAACAGCAACCCTGATCTTGTTGCTAGAGGAAAAGTGCAGCGGCTTGAACAATGTCTTCCATGATTGCGAAAATTTCTTCCTCACATCAATAAATCTAAGGAGGCTATGAAGATGTAAGATCGGTAGAGCAAGTCCTGTTAAGCACTTCAATACTGAATTTGTGCCTAAATCTTGCAGAAATCTAGGAAAGAAGACAATTGTTTGGATCATGGGGATAATTTTTTGGATCATGAGGTAGCAAATAGAGCTTAGATCATGTGTCATGGGTGCTTTCAAATTTGTCATCAGCTTAGAGATCTTGATAATTAGCTCACAACAAACGGATGGCCAAGCTGAAGTCATAGAAAAACCTGCAAAAAACTAGATATATATAATATAACTTATTCATCAACAAAGACAAGAATGAAAAAAAAAAAGAGGAAGTGGTTTTGGCCAAAAATAGCCAAAACCACTTCTAAAACCGCTATACTATTTTAGACTTTCAGAGAAAAAATGCTATCAGTGCTGTGAAAATGCTATCGAAGTAACTCATATTTGAAGTATGTAATGATCAAAATATGCATTCTAATGATTTAAAAGTATGATTAAATTTTAAGTTTTAGATTTGAATATATTAGAATAAGTATATATATAATGCATCTTCATATTCTTATAGATTTTTTTTGAGATCAAAATCTTATAGATTTTTAAATTTAAAACAAAAAACATATTATTTGTCAAATTGATGAGAAAAATAATTCAATTTAAGTATCATATACATATAAATTAAAAACTACTTGAAAGAAAAATATTTGTATTTATTATATCTTCACCGAAAATTAATCTCATATTTAATGTCATACATATACTAAATCTAAAGTTTAATATTTCATAATTTTACTTTTATATCTATAAAAAAAACAACAAAATTTAAAGTTTCAAAAAATTCTGTTTGAACTAATCACCCACCTTGTTTTATATAATCTGTAACATTTATATTTTTTTTTTGAACTCATTTAAGTCAATATATTTTTTTTTTAAAAAAAAAGAAAAATAAGCATAAAAATAGATAAATAAAAATAATGAAAAAACATATATATTATTAAAATCCATAAAAATTAAAATTATTAGTAAAATTTGAATAATATTTCAACTTTTTTCCCCTTAAAAAAATTATTAGTAAAAATAATAAAAAAACTCTCATCAATACATACTTGTGAAACTATATATATATATATAAAGTAAGAATGTGATTGATTCATTCCTTCACCCTATTCTATCATAACTTAATCAAATTATTTTATTATTAGGCTTTAATTTAATATATAGTACAATTCTGCAAGAGAATTTAATATAACAATAGCTGATTAACATCAAAAAGAACACTCATGAACAAAAAAAAAAAAAACCATCAAAAAGAACACTATATGTAGTACGTAGCTGGAAATTAAATACTATGTAGTAGCAGAATCAAAGTTGATGACATTTGGTGAAAAGTATCAGCCCACAATTTCGGCCTAATATACCCCTAATTTTAGTTTAATAGATACTAAAACTTCCCATCCAATGACCTTTTTTGTACCCAAATGAACAAAGGGTCTCAAAGGGCAAGTCTGTAAGAAAATACATAAACAGTGACCCATCACTTTCCTTTTGTTTGTGATCCCATGTGAGCATCCCTCGAAGAATGTGACCTGTCAAGAGTCAAGACCACAAAAGTGAAAAATATTGCCGACCCACCTCGAGTTTTTTTGCCTCAATCTTGTTCTTGATGTGTATTTTTATTAGCCAAGGCCACAAGCTACTTGTTTTTTTGTGTGCAGTTTAGTAAAAACTTGTTAGTGCATAATATTAATGTTAGCTTGTGAGTTTATTAAAAATATATAAATGTGTGGCTTAGTTTATGTGTATTTATAGTAGAAAAGAAAAGGGCTTTATAGTTTTATAATCATGCTTCATGATTTGAGAATGTGTGTGATTTTCAGAGAAAAAGAAAGCTTTTTGGATAGGTATTAGTAGGTGGGCATGAATAATGTTTCTGGGTTTTTTGTTAATGGTCAGATAAAAGTTGGGAATGAGATTTTGCTAAAATAATGATGCAGCGAGTTTGATGTTTCTTTGAGGCTTGAGCTGCATGATGTTGGTGACCAGTGTAAGTAAGCTTGTTGTCACTCTTTTTCTTGACTTCAACTTGTTGCAAATTTCTTGAAAGTGATTTTTTTTTCAAGTTTTTTTGGTTTTTTGTTTTGATAGTTTTTGAGTAGTAGTTTTGATGTGATTAAAGTGATAAAAAGATGAAATCTTTGAGTAGTGTAGGACTTGGTTTGAGTATAGTTTTTGGTTGCCTTTTGTTGGCTCTGGTTGCTGAGCTTTACTACTTGTTATGGTGGAAGAGAAGAATTGCTAACAGAGAGATTGGAGATGATTATAGTAGCCCAGCAAGAGAGCTTTTTTACATGTTTTGCTTGAGGAAACCATCCACTTTAAGGCACTCTCAGGAGCTATGTTCTTCAGTCAGAATCACAGATACTCTTGTTCATCATGATCAAGATTCTGAGCTTAATTTAAGCACAAGCAAAGATTTCTTGTTCAAACCTTTTGGTGATGATCCAGTGGAGACAGAGCTGATGAGATTGAATAGTCTTTCAGGTCCTCCAAGATTTCTCTTCACAATTATTGAAGAAACAAAAGAGGATTTAGAGTCTGAAGATGCCAGGTCTAGAGCTGATAATAAAGGATCAAGAAGTAGAAGCTTAAGTGATTTGATTCTCAGTATAGAAACTCCATATCTAACCCCACTTGCTTCTCCACCATTTTTCACTCCCCCACTTACTCCAATGGACTCTAATTACAGTCAAAGTAGATTCAACCATCTCTTTGAATCAGCAGCAGATGCAGAGTTTAACAAGATAAGGACATCACCACCTCCAAAATTCAAGTTCTTGCAGGATGCAGAGGAGAAACTCCATAGAAAAAAACTATTGGAAGAAGCTGATAAAAAGGTTCAAAACAATGACGAGTTTGCTCGAGATTATGCAAAAATGGCAACTAGTTCAAATTTTCTTAAAGAAGAAGAAGATGGTCCTTTTATCACCATCGTTGTTGATAGGCATCAACCTAACCAGCTTCCACAGTTACATTCAAGCACTTCTTCACAGGTACTTCCTCTTGCTTCTTCACCTTCAAGATTCACATCAGCAGACAAGAAAAGTCCCATTTTTCATTAGAGCTTATGTTTAATTATCATTACAAGAAACTTGGGATTTGTCTACTCTTTTCTTCTTTTTTTTCTTCCTTTAATTATATTAGATGTTAATAAGTTTTGTTTTTAGTATATTCTGAAGGTGTTAATGTTGCAAAAAACCTTGTGCAATGTTGTGTCAAAAAAATTTTCAAGTAGAAGAGGAGGGGGGGACACAACATTCTCTGCATTATAATTGTTGAAAGGTGAGCAAGTAGAAGTGGTAGACTTGTGGGGTTACTTGTTGCATTCAATCTCCATGTCTGCCTGAGCTGTCTTATACATGTAATCATTCTGGTGAGTAATGGTACTGGTGCTGCTGCTGCTGCTGTTTTTGTCCACAAAAGCAGCACTGTGAAAAAAAAAAAAGGAGAAAAGAAATAGAAGAAAATTCTTTTAAGACCAAAGCAACTTTTCTTTTTAAATGCGTTGTATCTTTCAATCTCTCTATGCTTATGATGACACAACAACACAAATAAACGAACATTATTGCTTTGTCTTAATCTTGTATTCTTTTGTTGTATGGTAATTTTCTTTATACCCCACCATGATCAAAAACCCTTTTGCTACAAAATGATTCTTACCATTTGAATAAACATATCATGCCTCTAAATAAAAGAGGTAGAGTAATAAAAAGGGCAACTCCACCGTGCAGCTGGAGTGGTGGAACTTCTGTCCCATGGAGAAGGAGGTCTCAGATTTAAGATCTCCCTTTATATCATGAGAGATTATTTTCTTGGATGCTGTATGTAGGTTCAAAAACTACACCAGTAAAGTTCCACTAAAAAATGGCACACTGGCTCAACCATGGTACTATATATGTATAAAGGTTCCGGTATTCGGTAGCCACGTAGACTTTTTTTTAAATAATTACAGTGTGATTCTTATGGAATTCCTAATCACGCAATACAACAAAAATAACTAAATAAATAAATAGAAGCAGGTTTTTTATTTTTATTTTACACAATCTATATAGATAAGATCAAAGCCAGTTACCATTCAAGAAAATGACAAAATTTGGAAATAGGAGGTGCAGGTGACTTGTGATGGTGAGAGAGGAGCATATTATAGTCTTTTTCGTTAAAAACAAAGCGATGAAAATGCCCGTGAAAATGTCCCATGGGGGGGTTAGGCCGAAAGGTGTGCTCCCCAGCTTGTAGAATCATTACAGGCATTACCTTTTCTCTGCTCTTTATGTATTTAATGTTGAATTTGTACATACTTGAATCATTAGGTTTTTGATTCATGCAACACTTTAACAGTCACCAAGTCTTTAGTGTTCCAAGCAACATGTATCAAGGTCCTTGCTTACCATGATTAGCATGATCCATCTTATCAAGAACCAGGCATGCGACACCAGAAATAGCATGATCTGATAATCGGTTGAGGGGCATGATATGCACTCCTAAACCAAACATTTTTGAGCAAGGAGACATTTCAGGCGAACACCATGGATCCACAGAGTCATTACATATATAACAGAAATCACCTTGATGCCATATGGCTTTATAAACATCTGTTTTGCATTGTGACCACCATCAAGAAAGTGACAAGTGAATTATCATTACTCATTATCAATTAAAAGCTGTTTAACAATTAGCATGTGAAAAAAAAAAAAAAGGTCACATGAAACATCTTTTTACAAAAGGGTAAGGATAGGTATCACACCGCGCAATACCGACAAATTTAATAAAAAATACAAAAATGCCCCTCATTTACAGGAGGGTTGTATATATGGGAAGGGGGCATTTTTGGAAATGTCGCGGTGCATGACGTGATTGTTCACATAGCGAGCCGCGACATTTAACATTACCGTTTACAAAAAGGTGGCAGGTGCAGGTGGGGACTGGGAAGCCAACCCTTTGCTCAGTTTACACACAGAAGTATGTTAAAACGCACATTCAATATGTGGTTACTTACATGACTGTTGGGAGTATATACTCAATGAAAAATACAATTCTATGAACTTAGATCAATGAGAACAATAGTATCTATCGATGACTCGCACTTCCAGTATGACAGAAAAAAAAAAAAAAAAAAAAAGAAAACTAGATGTTACAAAAGCTGTAGAAAGAGGAATAAAAAAAATTATATTCCTAAGGCAGCAATGTCTGTTATTCCCAGTTCAACGCAGAGTGAATTAAGGCCGGGTTCTTCCAAAAGACTGAATGCTGTGTATCCATAGTAGGAATGGTATATATCTGGCAACTCACCTGGGAATTTACTGAAGCCACCATACTAGTGCAGGAAAAATTTAAAATAAGTAAAAAATACATCATGACATTATTAGATAGCAGAATATTTATCAGGGTAAAACTGGACACTGTTCCTATAATAAATATATATACACATGAGTGGTAACAGTTCAGATATTTTATGCATCACATTACACTCCTCAGTTCCATTTTTCATTGACTGTTTGTCAGAATTTATTCCATTACGTATCTCCTAGGGAATTTCCATTGCCTAAAGGTCATACATCATCCAGTTGGTGGTCTGTATGAGCACAAAGTCCTTTAATGCAACTTCTGGTCAATAGTAGACAGCTTTCAATGGCATTGTTACTGTTCCTAATAATCCGAATATAATGCAATGACATACTCTTATGCCCATGCTTAGGAAATAATGAGCTATAGATATAGAATAAATCAACTCATGTGTCAACCACATGCATGACTTGAAAAATTAGAAAAGAAAGAAGAATCAGCACCTTGGATTGGCAGGTTATCAAAAATCCACGTAAAGCTTTCCCATCAATGAACTTGTAACCTCCTAAGATCCTCAAAACCGCCCCAACCCTGCATAAGTGCATTGCTGATGTAAAGGTATGGAAACATTGCTATTTGCTACATTTTCAGTATTTCTCAAGCTGTGTACTTACCAAAATGCATAACATGTGTCAGTCGGCTTGTTTGGCCTACCTTGAAATCCACCATCAGCTGCTTGCCTCTAAAGCAACGAGCATAACAAAGAAAATTACAAGTGGTACAGAAGGAAAAACTTGAAAGAAAATTGAGAACAATGAATGCTGTGTTTCACATGCGTTTAGTCGTGAAATTCTTTTAATTCCTAATGTTATTCAAGCATGCCCATATTTATTGTACATGCCAAAAGATATAGATTTGAGTTCTACCATTAATTGTATTAAATTCCATAAATCAGATAAAAAAACTACACCTTCAAGCACCACTCCAACAACAATGGAATGTCTATGATGGAAGATGTTCCACTTTTGGACAAAACATCATCATCAATAAAACCCAATAATCGAAGAGATGCAACAGCACAGAAAGTTCCGCCACCTGTCCGCTAAGATTAATATCTTTGGTAAGTAACATTGGGAAAATTAAGTTAATAAAATCATGGAACACAAAAATGAAATGATTTACTTAAAATGTTTCTTTATTCGAAATGAAGAGATGAAAACTAAACCCCCCAAACACCACTCAAATGAGTAATGGTTATTATACTGGATAATGGAATATGGCAAAGACAAGGAAGAGATGTCAGATATGACTTAAATTTTGTGAGTAAATATCCTGAAACTAACATTGCATTCCAGAATTTTTTATGACTCACCATGAGATTCTGAGCCAGGAACCATCCCAAATCCACCATCATATGACTGAAGAAAAGAGACACTATAATATAAGCCAAAAAGAAAGAACTTGCCCTTTCAAGATTCAATTGAAAATATATTATTACGTAAGGATGGTTAAGTAAAGAGAAGATCACAAAGGAAGAAAACATACTTGGCACTTTAAAATGTACTCCTTGGCTTTCTCCTTGTCCATGCCACTCCAGTCCTCCAACATAAAACAAATTGCCGCTGATACAAAAAGTACCCACATTAATATATATAAACTCAGCTAGATAGCTTCACTAACATGCATAATATTTTCTTTATCTTACCTGCACAATATATGAAACGAAGATCTGTCTCTGCCCCAATATGGATAGGAAGAAAACTGTAAAATAAAGATAGAATATTAGAACATTTATACAGATTCATGCTAGAAAATCAAGTGTTTCTATTCAGAATGGGGGTAGTGGGGAAGGATGAGGTAGTTATTGCCTGGAAATAAAATCACAATGGGGAGAGGGTAGCCAAGTTTTTGCCTGTAAATAACTTGCAGTTGAGTACAGAACCGTATTTGAAATGATTATTGACATGAAAAGAAGCTTCTAAGAAACAAACATAAATTCAAGAACAAGAAACGTGAAGCATACCTGCCATCAGGTTGCTGCAGGTTTCGCATTGATGTCAATATTGATTTAGAATCAAGATTTGACAAATTATAGCCAACAATCTTTAGTATAGCTAGGGCAGAATAAGAGCTTGCCAAATGACTAAGATTGTGAACCGACGCCTACAGGTAGATCATATGAGAAAAAATTATGAATGGTACAATAGAAAATACTAAAAAAGGAATGAAGCTGCAAGCTTCCTCCAAAAAATAAAATGCACTGCTCAGTGCACGTCATGAAGCACAAGAAAAATGTTATAGAATAGCTCAACTCTATAATACCCCATGAAAAGCCGAAGGAAACTGAGAGGAACGAGAACCTTGGAAACCATAGAATTGTCCTGCCAAAAACAAACAGCAGATCAGTGACCATCCTTTTCTGTGCCTGTTCTTCAACAATAAAGATGCTTGGTGGTGCTACAGATCACACGGAATGCAAAAACAAATGACAAAGACTAATACTGATGCATTCGTTTTTAAAATTAAGCAAATGAAGAAATCAATACCATTATCCAATTGGCTTTCATCTTCAGGCTTAGCTTGAAAGGACAAAACCCAACTAGCGACCACATCCTTATCCACCTAAAAGATCACCCATCAATGCAATATCAATTTTACCATCCAAAATGTTAAATTTAAAGAAAACACATAGAAGCAAAATGTAACCTCTGACAAACACCAACTTATAATTGCAGCAGGACATAAAGTTTCAATCTTTCTATCCTAATTAACTAAACCCACCTATAAAAACCATAGAATTTTCACATTGTACCTAAAAAAAAGATTTCATTACATTCTTTTGAATAACGAGCACAAAAAGTTCAAATCTTGAGCAACAAAAAAAGGGTATTGAGGAGAGAGTTTTTAAATTACTCGATCAAGGGCGTTTAAGATGTGAAGACCAGAGATCGTGAAGTAGGCGAGAGTGAGACGATTGATCTCTTGTGATTGGTAATAGTGTGGTAGCATCTGATACATCATCTCTAAGTAAGCTACGTGGCTGTCTCTGTTGAATGATAAAGAAAAAGAAGATGGTGATGATGGAGATGGAGAAGATTGTTCTTCACCGTCTGATGATGGCGATTGAGATGGGTCCCACTCAAATCCCGGTTCTTCCATGGCTAATGGCTCTGTAAGTTGCAGAGAGAATATATGGAGTTTCTTGTCACTTGAGACATGAACTCCCAGCACCTGTATTTTTTGGTGATTTTATGAAATTTATTGGAAAAATCGAACGCTCGGCTACTTTAACTTTTACGATTAATTTAACTCCTATTCTTTTATTGTATTTTATTAAACTCTTTTACTATTATTTTTATTTTATTAAATTTTTATATTATTATTTTTATTTTATTAAATTTTTATACAACTATTTTTATAAATATTAAAAATTTTTAAAATATAAATAATATTACCAAAATAGCTCTCAAAAGTTTTTAATGTTTATAAAAATAATTGTATAAGAGTTTAATAAAATAGAAATAATAGTGAAAGGACTTAATAAAATGCAATAAAAGAATAGGAGCTTAATAAAATAAAACATGAAAGTTCAAGGACTTATTAATGGGTTTTTCCAAATTTATTTTAATTTTTTATGGAAAGGGCAAATCAAAAAAAAAAAATTACCATCTTACCTTTTTTTACAATTTCAACATGTTCTTTTAATTCTTGGCAATCTCATTCACTAATTTTTTATTTTTTGTAATTTGAAACACCGGTGTTTTGAATTGAAAAAATTAGAAAGTTAGCAAATGATGTTGTCAAAACTAAAATAATATATCAAAATTGTAAAAAGTGCTTAAGGTAGTAATTTTTTTTATATATAATTTGGCCTTATGGAAAATATATAAGCGTCAATTACATTCTTTATTATTATTATTATTATTATTATTATTATTATTATTATTATTATTATTATTATCATTATTATTATTATCATTATTTATAAAACATTCTTTATTATTGAAGATACTATATCAATTAGTTGGGATTATTCTCGCTTAAGTTGAGATTTAGAATTTAAGTCCCAATAAATGCAATCATGTAAAATAATTATTGTAATACTTTTACCAATGTTGATACCGGATATCTGAAGCATTAGATGAAAAAAAAGAAACATATTTGATGCAGTTCAAGGAGACGGATGAATTCAATTGGTACATCTAAAAGTAATTTTGACATAAAAGTATGAATTTAAATATATTTTTAAAGATTTTTTTGATAATAAAAAATATATTATATTTTATTTTATAAAATTTAATGGTAATTTTATTAAAAGTTCGTATTCACTAACCGACTAAAATATTGAATTCATTTAATTAAGATCTTAAATTTTGAATTTTAATATTATATATGAAAAATAGGTTTTGGTGAGAGAGTTTTGTCTTTTATATCGTTTGACTCGAACTCATAAATAATTAAAACTGGATTCTGAAGATACGACAAAAAATAATATTTTAAATAATTTACATTATATTTTTGTCAGAATAAGATATTTTTTATCTGATAATAAAAATTATACTATGTTTATTTGCATTACATCATCAAAAATTTAAGACATACATTTAAATGTATTATATCATCAAAATTTATGTTACATATTTACAAGAGATTCATCTCCTTATTTCTGTTATGGTATAATTTTTCAACCTCAAAATCTCTTAGTTTATAGAGATAAAATATTCTGAGTACATAAAATTATAATTGTCAGCCTTTTTCTTTGCATAAACATTAAAATTAAAAGCAAAAAACTACAAGAATATAAACAGAAGAAAATTATCATAAATTTTATTTGAGACTAAAAAAAATTATCATGAATTTTCTTTGAGACTAAAATTCTTTTTTTTAGCATGATTTGTACCCTTGATTGGACGGTAAACCATCCTTTCTAGGCGAGTTAGGCAGACTAAAATTCTTTTTAGAAACATATTGTTGCATTTATTTATCAAATTACAAATTTATTAATGAAAGAAAAATATAGTATCAAATTACAAATTTATTAATGAAAGAAAAATATCGGAAGCAGCCAATTTTCATATGACAATTTTGTCCTCCAAAATATAACACTCAATCAAACAAACGTCACCTTAGGGGCCGCTTCGCTCATTTCACGGGCGCACGCGAGCGCAAACTTTGATTGAGCCATTTCGTCGAGCAGTTGGCGTGCAAGAAACAATAGAAGCTATAGAATCATGAAGGGTAACAAAGCTACAGTTTTAACTCTCGCTCAGAGGTGCAAGGTTAACCCTTTATTCCTATAATTCGTCTCTTTTTTTTGTCTTCCATAAACCGAAGTTTGGATTTTTTTTTTTTTTTTTTTTACAAGAGCAAAGTTTGGTGCATGTTGCAGACTATACTGGCTTCAAATTGGCAAGCTCACCTGCATACCATCAAAGCTGACGCTAAGGGAAGGTACCCTTTTTGAATCTGACAATTGGGTTTCAATTTCTTTGACATTTGTAGTTAAAAACCTGAGCTTTTATTTGGTTGCTAAGAAAACGCGGGAAAATTACAAAGAGAAATTATTTGAAGATTCTATTGCCAAAAATTTTATTCTATTGTATTTCAACCATTATGTCTAATATAAGTATGAAGCTGCTATGGTTCATTTTAGTGGGCTTTTATTTTTTAAATTTTATTTCAGTCTCTAAGTGTATTTCTGCTTAGAATATGATAAAGAAGAACTTAATGTAGTTAATGGTGTTTATTTTCTTTATTGTTTTCATGTTAGCAAGGAGGATGTATACCGTTCAAAAGTTAAATACATACTAAAGAAGGGGAAACCGTATATTTGGGTACCTGAGAAGGATATGCATAATGTGGTAAGGTTTCATTGAATTTGTTAATTAATGCCTGTTTGAATTAAGAACTTTAAAAAAAAAATCTTGTTTAGACTCTTTCTCTGCAGTTTGAGATAACTTTGCATTTTTCATTTCATGAGTGGTAGATGCTAATGTGTAGTAGAGTAGTTTTCAGAGACCACCTAAGCATAAGATGGAAATAAATTGGGTGTTTATTCCCTGTCAAATTATTATTACACAAATGAGTTTCCTTTGGGGATTAATTATGGCTGATATTTCTTTTATTTTTTTCTCTTTGTTCATGTAGAATACAGTCATTGATGAACGTAGTTCATTGGCGGTTTCAAGTCCATTTCCTGGCCCCCTAGCTAGTTTACTCAGATCAATAAATAAGGTTTGTTGCAAATTTGACTTGTAGTCCAATCATTCAGTTCTTTAATGTACTGTTTCCATCTCCTATCCCCTTTCAAGGTGCTCAAGTGTCATTATAGTTGGCACTTCTTGATATAATGTTACACAAAAATGGGTTTTTTGATCAAGCGCTTCAAAATCTTTGTGTGAAGTAAGAGCCTGACTTGACTGTTTTACACATGCTGCAGTTGCCAGCACGGATTGCTCTAACAGGGGAAGTCATCCCTCTTAAAGATGAAAAGGTGTGGCCATTTTTCCACATTTTCCGCTGATTGTGAAACTTTAAATTTTTATAAAAATTACATATGACATTTTTTTGTTGTTTAATATGTTGGTTAGAATAATACCTAAATCTATTTATACATTGGTTATCTGATGATTTGGTTATACTCTCTTTAATGTTAGTTTACTAAGATGGCTTTGGGACTGTGAAAATTGGGATTAATTAGCTGAATCCTTGAAGAGCTACAGTTTATATGATAAACACTGCTATGCTTGATGCTTCAACAGTTTTAGAAGAAGTCCTACAAATACACAATTCATTGGCCTAAAACTTCTGCTATAAATATTAATTATATTATGCAATTAATTGTCGGACTTAAATCTATGTTTGACATGCCCATGTTACCACACATAATCATGTGTTTTGTCTTGTTAGTCGTATACTATATAACGACAGCACTGTTCTGCTATATAGAGAATGACATTATGCTTCTATAAAGATGAAATGTTTATGTTTATTTATTTATTTTGATGGGTGAAATGTTTATGGTTCCTATTATAGGCTCAGTTGGCTACGGAAAATATTGAAAGGGTCATGCTCTCTGAACAGCGAATGATGAATGAATTCACTTATACAGTTTTGGGTGTACTAAGTTCTTCTAATCTTCTTACCACGTCAAGAACTGAAAATCTTAAGGAGCTACTTGATGGAGGTGAAAGATACCGTGTATATAGATTCAATATGAGGTATTAAGCTTTACACTGTTAATCCTCCAAATATTATCACCAGCACTAAATCTGACTTTGTTCATCTTAAGCTGGCATTCTGAAAATTCATGAAAGTCTAATCTCAAATAGCGTATTAGGAACATGCCGGGAGAAAATATTATGTCTGTTTTCTTCCTTTTTTTATTATCCTCAACACGCTGATTTACCATTTTCTAGCACCAACAAACATAATCTATTTTGCACAGAACAAGGGAAAAGACAGCAATTTTTCCCACAATTTTATGCATGTGACGGGGATAACATCTACAACTTTGGTCCAAATATTAAAGAAACTGCTATGTGAATATGTTGCCAAGTGCTCAAATATTTGGTACTCTACATTCTGTTTGTCAGGGTGGTGGATAGGATTATATCAGAAATAGAGTTTTTTTTTTTTTTTTTTTTTTTTGGAAAAAAAGTTATAGTATGAGGTGGTAAATATTTCATATGGTAATATTTAAGGTGAGTCTTGCATATTTCACATGTTATGATCAAGGTGCTACAACTTGTTTATGGTAGAAGCTTTTGAAACCAGAAACCTAATTCATCAATGTATTTTCCAGTTCATGCATGTTTATTGATGGCCATGGACACACTCATGAAGTAGAATTGGAAGATATGGAGACGTCTAAAGCAGATCCCTTAGGTAAGATGCTCATCCAAAAAAGGACAGTCGCTTGAGGAGGATAGCATACATAGCATATCCTCATTGATTTAATATTTTCTCGTGCATTTTTTTTCTAAATAACATTTTGAAGTTGTGCATGTGCAGCATCCTTTTCTGCTAGGCTAATTGATGGTATTAATCAAAGTGAAGCAAGGCGTAGAGCCCTAATTCTTTTTTGTTTCTTACACATGAATGCAAATGCAAAAGTAAGATATCTAACAACTCTATTGTACTTCTGATATACAGCAAATTAAGAATATTACATGGAAGTATTTGTGATCTACTCATTCTCTCTATGATGCAAAGCTTACTATTCTCGATTACAATAGTAAAAAGCACAATGTTAAGTCCAGAGATAACAGCAAGTGAAATGAAGTCGCTCATCCATAGCTAATGTCTGATATTATTGTTTTGACCACCACTATTTAATAATAGTTGTATAGATGGAACTGTGACATTATTGTAATTTCTTCAACCTAAGTCATTGTATTTGGGTAACCCAGTTAGTAACCTCCCATCTCATCATTTATCATAGCCACTGAACTATTGCCTGTTGTGTCCAGGATGCATTCATGCTCTCCATTGATTGCAAAGGATTTGATGTGCTGGCGAAGGTTCCTAGTCCAATGATTGAGGATGGCGTTACTGAATACCAATGGAAGGAATTCAGGTTTACATTCAAGGAAGAAGCTTCTGGTGTTGAAGCCTTTTGCCGTCAACTTGTAGAAATGGAGGAGGAAGCTGTAAAGAAGGTTTCAGGCTACAGCGGTTTGACATGACAGTATGCAGGCAAGGCTAGTGGCAGGAATTGGTTGGCATTCAGGAAACAAGCACATGCTCCTGAACTTCTTTTTGTTTTGCTTCAACCAGGAGATGCTGATAATTCTAGATTATGTTTGGAGAAACAGTTTTGGATGAGAAATGTATGTCATATTCCCACCCTGTCCCTTGCTGCAATGCAATGTTTTGGTTGATCAGACATCTACCGGAATTAGAAAAGGTTGCTACAAGTGATAGTTGTATTACATATTGTGTGTTTCTCATGTGTAATTATTTTTTTCCTACTCTTATTTTACAATTATGTACTGTTTTAGAGTAATTGGTGGCTACTAATTTTTCACTTGGAACAAAGAGAAATTAGGTAGGAGATACCATCCAGTTTAATTGTTTGCCTCTATAAATTAAAGAGAAAAATCTCTGCAAAAGTAATTTTCAAGTGAAATGAAATTTCTTTGCAGTCAGGCGTCAGCACTAGGGGTGAGCAAAAAAATCGAAAACCGAACCGAACCGACTGGTTCAGTTTGGTTTCGAAAATATATAACTGACTAGTTCGGTTTCGGTTTTTAAGTTGAAAAACTGAAAATAACCGAACCGACCGACTCACATAAATATTTATTATAAAAATATTAAATAAATATATTAATTAGAAAAAAATTATATATAAATATTAAAATTATAAATAAAAAATATTTTTTTAGTTATATAATTAAATAATAAGCTTAAAAAAATTATAAAATAATAAATAAAAAATATAAATTTTATTTAAAAAAAAGTGGTTAACCAACTGAATCGAATTGAGTTGGTTCGGTTAAGTTTGGTTTTCTTCTAGTTCGGTTCAATTTCAGTCAAAATTCTTCTTTAATCGGTTTGGGAGTTCTTTGACCGAACCGACCGATGCACAGCTCTAGTAAGCACCATGGAACTATGGTAGAGGATTGATACAAAAATTGAAAACCCCAACTGGGAACAAATAAGGAACTAAAAATATTGGAACACAAGTGTGTTTATAGTGACTGTTGAATTTTTTTTTTAAAAAAAAATTAAGCACATCAAATTTAAAAATTAATACAAAACGACTTATCAGTTGTTACCATTGAAAAAAAGTTCCTTTTTGCCAACAGAAAAAAGAATAAAAAGATCTCTTTTACCAATAAAAATTTGGGACAAGAATATCAAGTGTGTATTTTCATCCTTAGAAAAGCAAGAATTATTGGTGGGTCGGCTGAATTATTGATGGAAAACTTGTCAAAGTTGTCACTTTGTCTCATTTTTCATGTTTGTTGTCAAAAGCATTATGGGTATTGGGGAAGTGGAAATATGAGTGAGTGGTTTGCTACTAGTTTGCTGTTTGTTTGACCATTGCATCAAAGCTTTTAGTCCTATCTCCTATCCATGTAAAATACCCTATCACTCTTCTTTTTCAGCAAATCCCACATACTCTTATAATTCACTTTAAAATTCATTCATTGTAATAAAATATTGCCTCAACAGGTCCATGGCACCATTTCTCTTCCTTCCTTCTTCTCATTTTTTCAATTAATTATTAAATTAATAAAAAAATAATCAATTCTACTTCTATTTGTCTCATATTAATATCAGTGTTAATTTCAGTTATAATGTCAACACCTGTTTTAATTTTATATTTTTTATATTAATTTATTATACCCCCTCGTATGATTATTTACATAATATGCTTAATTACAAGTTTGCTTAGCTGCTACTGCTGCTAATAAATTTTGTGTAGGGCCCATGTAGCATTGAACAAATGCTGTTGGCACATATAATTAGATATCGTATCAAACTAAATTTTATATCCAAATCAAAAACAGTTGCCACGATTGGGTGGGGTAACCATTAAAGATGCTCACAAAGTCAGTGAAAAGTTAAAGGAGCATTAGGTAAGCAAAAGGGTATTTGATTACGATGGCCTTCTACATCCCCATCAAATAACCACTAATATTACCTGCATTTTTCACAGACCAAACTTTCTATGCAGGCCACACACACAGATTCACCAGAAATCTAGGTGAGCTTCATCAAGGATATTTAACTTCATTTGAATCATTTCTCATGCTTGTCACTTGGTACATGATCTATAAATATACCCATGTCAACCTACACCAACTATACATGGCAACTATCATGAATGCAGCAATAAGAGCAAGAGTAGCTGTTTCCTATTTACCGGCGTTTACACAGTGTGTCTTGTGGGTCATGAAAACTGCTAATCATCAAATTAGAAAGATGACTCCCACTTATGATCCAACCAAATTTATAGATCATGATGTCAATTATGATCCACTTATGTGTAATTTATAAAGCATTATACCAATGCAAATGTCATACCAGAAAAAGCAAGGAAAAACTCAAATTTCATGACTCCATTCTCCATAACTCAAACAAGACCAGAGAATCAACTGCTTAAAACAGGCAGTAAAGATAATTAATGCATGTACAGTCAAGGTTGATGTAGTTTTATAATCCTTGAATTCGTTTCTGTTTTCCCTTGACAGGATAATTTTCCTAGTGAAGCCTAAGATTACCAACATAAAAAATACAATCTGTTAGTCAAAAGATGAATAACAAATATATATGCAAGGATGAAAATAGAAATGCAATCCAGAAAAAAAAATGCATATCATTTCCTTATGGAATGGGGTTAGTAAACAATGAAGCACCAACCACTCTAACCGATCTTACATCTTCATCTTTCAGGTGGATAAATGCCCATTCACTCCGAGGTGAGGGCGAAGACATACACGGACTTCATGTTCTTCTGGTCCTGCACGATGTTTGGGTACAATAATTTCAAGCATTGTTCCTGTCTCATCCCGGTATGCTTCCAGTCTGGCGTCTTCTGGAATTCGGTTTGGAAGGGGAATTTCTCTTATGAATTCCCCTGGAGGGCAGTGCTCTGGTGTTGGATCTGTTAGCTTAAATTTCCTATCATGTCTCATAATAACTGGCATGCAGGCTGTACTTACACAAGATATTTTGACAATTCCATGCAAATTCGTATTCCTCCAAGTGACCTTCACCCTTTGAAGATCTGCGAAGGGCAAGCTGATGATGATTAAGAATGATTCATCATCTTCATATATGGTTTTCGCTGCTGTAACAGGCCCATAGACATTCTTCATTACACCGCCGAAATCATTGATCCATGCTGGCTCCACTGGATGAATATTCATATCAACCATATCGCCATGTGAATTGTTAGCCAAACATTCATCATCATTTCCATGTGGCAAATAATCCTTTTTCCGCTTGTGGCAAACAGGAGAAAGGTCCATGGTTTCACCATTGCTATGGTCTGATGACTGAGTAGACAGATTCAAACCAGTACCATTAAGCAATTTTCTTGGGTGGGAATTTCCATTATTCTTTAATGGATGAAGAGGGCGCTCAAGCTCAAATTCAGTGTTTGGAAGGTTCCTCCAAGAACCAAAATCACTTGCCTCATCAGGAATTGAGAAATTTATGTCTCGACCTGTAAGCTCCATCCACCTCTTCCTCTCTTCTTCATCAAGATTCATTAGATTGGGTGATCTCACAACTTCTATACCATGAACACACTGAGGATTAGAGAGACCCCTGTAATGCTTCCTCTGCATCCTATGAGACCGAACAAAGCCCTTGTCAACACTGAAGGGGAATGGGCGCTCCCCTGGGCGAGAATGCCCATTCATGTAGCTCCTCAGCTGCATCTTACCCAAGGCATTATCAGGCCTCTCCTTGAAAACCCACATGTACATATTCTCCATGTCATGCTGGACCAGGAAAGCATCAAGCTGCAAATCTGATT
Organism: Macaranga tanarius; assembly: GCA_949673435.1. Taxonomy (NCBI): domain Eukaryota; kingdom Viridiplantae; phylum Streptophyta; class Magnoliopsida; order Malpighiales; family Euphorbiaceae; genus Macaranga; species Macaranga tanarius. The sequence goes on from CATIWO010319055.1 coordinate 19,752, forward strand.
TCTCATGCCCAGACACGCTGTTGCTATCCCTTATTACTTTAGACTTTGATTTCTCATTCAGAACAGGCTTGAAATAGAAGCTAAAGAAAATCCAGGCACCCCATATGCTATCAAGCCGTTTTGTGCATTTCTTCCCAACTTTTCGGATATTAACGATTGTCTCAACCTCATAGGTTTGAGGTGCAAGACTGACGTCCAACATGTCACCTGGATCGTTCCAAGCCAAAGAAGGAGGTGGGCTAGGCTCAGACGACAACGGGAGATTGATATCCGGGGGCCGTGAAAGAATAACCGACCGATTCATCTCTCTCTCCAATTCTTCATGTGTCAAAGAACCAGAATCCATCGACAAAAGTGTAGATGGATGATAATTCTCCATCGACAATGTTGTTAGGAGAGCTTCCCCCATCTTTTTCCTTTTCCTTTTCCCTTCTCTTCTGTTGTCGTTGCTTATCAGTTGTGACTTGCAAGCCCACCACAATTATTACAAGACCAGCATCACAAATTAAAATAGACACCCAAAAAAAAAAAGCAACCCCACAATCAATCAACAAAACCAAACAAGCAACTCATAAACCTCTGCATCTTTTATAGATTCAATGCTTCCAAGATCAATGATTCACAAGTATTCATCAACAAATCCAGGAAAAAGCAAGTAATAGCGTCAATATCATTGGTAAATCAACAACCTGCCGAAATAAAAATTAAAAACAACAGTCAAAACATAAACAAAATCAACACTTTAACTTCAATGAAACAGCTTACATACTCGCAACAAATTTCTATTGCAAGCCAACATAATAACAACAATAATAATAATCAATACAAAGAAAGTAAATTTCAATCTCTTCTACCAAAATATAAACAAACAAAAAAACCCAAATAATTCCATTAAATCTAAAATTAAGTGAACTATGTATATAAAGCAGCATCCTTTAATGATAATATGAAGTCAAAGTTTCCAACTTTATAGTAAACCCAGATGACTAAACACTGAAATCTCAAAGAAAGTTACTTATTTCACTTTCCCAGTAACCAAACAGGGTAAATGAAGAGAAAAAAACCCTAAAACAAACAAATTTATTCTATAAAATTCCATTAAAATCAATTCAGAGAATCCACAGAATCTATTAAAGATTCAAATCAATCAAATCAGACCAAAAATGGAACTCTAAAACCCTAAAAAAAGAAAAAAGAAAAATGGAAGAGATTCAAAAATTACCTTAAAAAAAAAAAGAGAGAGGATTGAATTGAAATTAGGGTGCAGAAGCAATCAAAATTGGATCCCCATTTTTTCAAAGAGAGGAAGAGAAAAAGAGAAATTAATGGTGTTAAAATTGACGGAGTTAAATAGAGAGGGAAATGTTAACGGAGTCAATGTTGCTGGTGGCGGTGGTGATAAGCGGATCGTTAAGTAACGGTGAAAAAAGATAGAGAAAGATTATGATATTGATACCAGAGGTCAAATGTGGCGTCTCTTGATGCCAAGTGGTGCGCTCTTGGATTTTTTATTTTTTTTATTTTTCCATTTTTTTTGTTAATTTTTAAAATTAAAAATCATAATATAATTTTATTTTTTACTTATAAAATGAAATCAATTAAAATATTGTTATCTAAAATAAAATAATTTCACCAGTAAAATAATATAAAGATTGAAAAAATAATTAGTTTTATGCTAACATATTTAAAAAAATGACAACGTATTTTATCATTATTTTATTTTTTAAAAAAATTATAAAATGTTTATATTTTTATTATTTTAAAAATTGTTTAAATGTTTAATATTTTATTAACATGTTTTAAATTAATTATATAAATTTTTATAATTATTTTAAATATCATTCTAAAACCATTTATTGACTGTAATTTTTTATTGACTATTAAAAATAGATGGCTAAAATTGAATAGAGTTTAGTAGATAAAAATAAAATATAGAAGTGTTTTAATTAAATTAATGAAAATGAGATAGTTATTATAAGTTTATAACCAAATTTTAAAGAGAAAAAAATCATCATAAATTATATGATTAATTTTAATTATTATTCCAACTTCAAAATTTCATCATTCTTTAATTTTTGAAATTAATTTTTATTTAATTTTAAAAAATATTTCTATTATATAATTTATCATTATTTAAGTTATTTTACCTCTTTATTAATTAATTATTAAAACAAATCCATCCTAACATATGCTATAGATGTTGATATATCTTTTGATTCAAAAATTTTTAGAATTTGGACATATTTTCTTTTTATAAATCTATGAAAAAATTTTAGAATTTAAATTTTACCAAGTGTAAGTTTTTAATATTTTAAAATTTACATTCCCAATTTAAATTGTAAAAATTATTATCTTTGAATAAAGTTAAAATATTATATTCTTCAAAAATTTATCCAATAACTTGGTTTTCAAATAATTAAATATTTTTATTTTAAATTATATAATCATAGATGAACTAGAATCTAAACTCAAAATATTCTCATTTCTTCAATTATCGAACTTAGGACAAATATGAGAATATCCTTAATAGATATGATAATTTATCTTCCTATCATTTTTTCACAGGCATGAAAAGAAAAGGACTTCCACTCTAGTGGAAACAAATCCCATTATTTTTTCATGCCTATAACAAAAATCAAACTATATGTGTATTATTGCATTATATAAATAAAGTGAAGTATGAAAAGTTGTACAACCTCCAATAAAAAAGCAATGGGGATCTTGTTACTTGTTAGGCACTTTTAATATTTTTAACACCTAAAAGTGAAAAAGTCAAGTGTTTATTATTAAGTCAACATTTCAACAAGTTGATATATCTTAGTATTCATAGTTGATAAGGTGAAGCTTAAAGTTGAAGGTTCATGTATGAACGTAGAAATTAATTATTTATTTTAGGTTTGATACATCTACAATTTCTATGTTTGACATATTTTATTAATTTATCTGTTCAACTTATAAAATGGTCATTTAAATAATTAGATTTGTTAAAAATAATATTTATAGATACTTTTCGTACTATTTAACGTGTCTAAATAATTTTTATAAATTGAAATGACACTATTTAGATATCTAAACTAAATAAAAAAGTGTTTTGTAAGTAATGTTTTCAACAAGTTGAGATGTCAATTTGGTTAATTTATAAGTTAAAGAGGCAAACTGATAAAATATATCAACTTTAAGGAGCTGTAAAATATATTAAACGTTTATTTTATAATTTATTTTTTAGTTCTACTTTACTGAAGTTTAGAATCTACAAAATTGTGATGGATGCAATTCAATATGAAAAAAGTCACAATAATGATAAAAATGCATTGACAACTAATTTTATAGTTAGTTTTAACTTTTAATTTAATCATACATGATCATATAAGAATTATAATTAAAAGTTAATTAAGCAAATTTTAATAATTACAGTCTAATATGCTCTAATAAAAATTAAATAGGGATATATTATTTTTTTTTTATTGTTTTTACAGAATTTATTTTATATCCCAAATCTTTTTCTCCATGGTTTAATAGTGAATTTTAACATTTACAAATACTTTTAGAAAAAACTTTTTTTAAGGAGATCAATTAGTTCCACATTAACTCGAATTTACTCAAATGAATATTTATGCTTGTCTCAGCTCATCTATTTCTTTAACTACTCTTTAACATTTTCATTCCTTTCCATTATAGTAGTCCATAATTTTTTCAAAAAAAATGCATTAATATATAACTTTTTTTTTTGGGATAAAAGAGGGGGAGTCATGATCATGAATTTAACCCATAATTTTTTTTTCTAATATTATAAAAGAAATTTTTACCATTTGAACGTTTAACTTTCGTCCTCGCAATAGGGTCTTAATGAATTTCACAAATATTTTGAAAAATATGAAATTATGCGTTTAATAAATTATATAGTTAAGCATATGCCATCTTATTATTTATCACAGAAACTGTACGTACTTGCAGGGGCGGAACTATGAAAAGAGCTGGTGGGGCCGAGAATTTGAAATATATATATATATATATAGACATATTCATATATATTAATTATTATTTATATATTGCCTCCCCATTTGACAGTAATCCATTTATTTTAATTTGTTTGAGATATAGGCTTTTTTTTTTTTTTTTTTTTTGGTCTGGAAGGGGAGGAGATGAGGATTCGAACCCCCTTTCTTGTGTGTCCATCCCGTGGTTAGAACGTAAACCGTCCCAACCCAAGGCTGAAGGCAATATAGGCCCTATTTGATAACCACTCTTTTATTTTAACTTATTTGAATCATGGTCCTTTACAAAATTAAAACATTTATTTAAATAAGTCCAAAAATAAATCTAATTAAAAAAAAAAACTTAAAACTTAGCTGAGAAGATTTTTGAACTTTCACCGCCTACCACTTTTTTTCTGTTTAATTTTATATTACCAAAATTCTTGAATTTTTCATCTAAATTCAATTTTTTTTATATATATATAAAATGCTTCAAAATGGATAGATTACTTTATTATACATCTTTTTAAGTATTCAACTTTTCACCCCTCTAACTAAGTGTTCTAGTTCCCCCCTTGCTCGGTACTTGCAACAACAACTTGCTAATATGTGGATTTTTCCCCTATTTCTTGATAAGTACTGTCCTAGATACTAACTCCCTTGTATACAGCTTAGCTGCCAACTCCATTAAGCAAGTTCATGGCATGCAAGTGATAAGTTATTGGTTAAAAGATTAATGGAAAGTTGCATTATTAAAGATTCCATCATTTCAAATTTTTTGGGAATCAAAGTAGTACTGTTATAGATATTTAATTATTTGATCAAGTGAATGCAAGTAAATAATACATATATATTAAACCAATAATTAGTATTATTAAGATTATAATAAACCCCGCCAACGGGTATAGATAACAATAAAAATTTTTAAATGTTATCATCTCGAAAATAGTTAGTTGTATAATAATTATTTTCAGGTTTTTACTGGAACTGTTGGTATCTATATGTCTAAGTAGAAATGCACTAAATCATAAAAAATGTAAAGTAATAATTAATATAATTTATGGAAACTAAAATATATTTATTTTAAGTAATATAATTTAATAATTATAACAAAAAATGGATAACTTGTAAATAAATAAAAACAACCCAATACAAAATTTGAATTTGCAATTTTTTGATATAAGAAAATGGAGATTTATTAAAAAATGTGCTCTCTTTTATTATTAATTTAAATTATATTTATTTATTTAAAAATTAAATTATGATGCATTATTCATAATTATTTATAAAATTAATTAATGTATGATTTAATATGAAAATATTTTCATCATTTAGATGATAAAATTGGATTAGATTTTGTTTTATATATATGTTGTAAAGATAATAAAAAATGGTGGAGACGTAAGAAGAAGAATTCAATGGCTCCAATTATTGTTATTTTTTTTTCATAGAAAAGTAGGTGAGGTATAATTGTCAAGGCACATGGCTGGTATTGGATTCCTTATCACACTCAATTTTCTGCCCAGATATTACCTCCACCACCATATTTGTTATTCTCCTTATCAATTTGGAGTTTTGTTTGCTAATGTGAGACCTTAGAGCCAACCAAATTCACATATTATTAAAAAAAAAAGGAAAAAACATTAATTAATCATAATAAACAAAAAACATATGCTATTTCTTTTGATAAAAAAATTTACAAGGTTTAGATTTATTGTAAGTTTTATTTTATTAGGTTTTTTAAATAAAAAATCAGATGATTAAACTTAAAATCTTTTACACTATAAAATAAAATGAGTTAAAAAGAAAGAAATCGCTAGAAGGAGGGCTTGAACCTCCGACCTTGTGGTTAACAGCCACACGCTCTAACCAACTGAGCTATTCCAGCTTCAGTAAACAACGTTGTGGAAAATGAATAAAAAGAGACACACTCTCCAACCTCAAATTCTCCCTTTTTTTCAATTCAATAGCTCTTCTTTTTCTTCTTATTGCAAACAAGGGCGGCTCCAGACATAGGCCCTTAAGGCTTATGCCTAGGGTCCCCTCCAAA